>JAVQJL010021395.1:0-67484 GCA_036024295.1 Nannoperca obscura | reverse complement strand
CACACACACACACACACACACACACACACACACACACACACACACACACACACACACACACACACACACACACACAACAACAACAACAGTGCTATATATTGCCTTTACACCAAACCCTTGTCAAGCAGGTTTCTATGAATAGGACTGGCTTACAGTGGTTTAAAGGGGTCACTTTGCCTCAAAAAGGTAAACAAACATGGCATAACCATGTGCACCTTCAAGTTTAAAACTCCTTTGTAACTATATAATACATCTGCATTCCTATACTTACTTTTTTTTTTTTTTTTAACTAGCATAGTAGATGAAATGACATTGCGTGCATGCGTTTGTGTTTATTTTCAGTGGACTGCTGGGATGGTCCAGACGGAATGCCAGTCATCTACCACGGACACACCCTCACAACAAAAATCAAGTTTTGTGATGTCTTGACCACCATCAAAGAGCACGCCTTCGTCACATCTGAGTGAGTCTCCATGAGTGCAAGCCACTTGGTTGCTTTTGTCAGACGTCAGTGGCGATGAGATGATAAAAGAAAGGTGACAGAGAAAAGGAAATATGTGGACAGGCATGCAGTGACACTAATCATGGTAGTGTGGGAGAAGATAAGATAAAAATAATCACACCTAAGATCAGATACAGAGGGAATTTCTGTGAAGTGGCACCTTTTTTAAAGTTCCGTGGTCCTCCTACAGATATCCCATCATCCTGTCCATCGAGGACCACTGTAGTATTGTGCAACAGAGGAATATGGCCACTTACTTTAAAAAGGTGTTTGGAGAGATGCTGCTGACCAAGGCGGTGGATATCACGGCCGATGGCCTTCCCTCACCCACCCAGCTCAAGAGGAAGATCCTCATCAAGGTCAGGATCTAGCTGGAGTCACGAGAAGCCATTTTATTGTTTGTGCCAACTATTTTCTGCAGTATGCTTTGTATACAGTGTACTACCGATAGTATAATGCTCCTGTCTACCTTTCCCTTCACCTGCTGCAGCATAAGAAGCTTGCAGAAGGCAGTGCCTATGAGGAGGTGTCCACCTCCACTCCCTACTCAGAGAACGATATCAGCAACTCCATCAAAAATGGCATCCTGTACCTGGAAGACCCCATTAATCACGTAAGCATGTTCATCATGTATAAATGCATTCTGGATCTGCTTTTTAGAACCAGGTCTTGACTTTATTAACTTCTTTTCTTTTTTGTTCTTTTAGATTATAAAATTATTCTTTCCTACTTGGGGGCCATTTTTCAGTGTGACACATGGTTCCTCTAAATATTTAATTGAACCATTTGAGCTAATTGACTCCCTCCCTTCATCTCTTCCCCCCCAGGAGTGGTACCCTCATTTCTTTGTCCTTACCAGCACTAAGATCTACTACTCAGAAGAGACCTCCAGTAACCAGGGTAACGATGATGAGGAGGAGCACAGAGAGGTTAGTAGGTCTGAACTGCTGTCAATAATTACTTGTCCTGATTTTGAACTTGTACTGATCTGTGTAGCACCAGTCATTCTCCTGAATTAACATACAATATAAGAAATACAGTTTTTTTTTTTTTTTTTTTCCTATTTGGGTAAGAGCAATTTTGGTCTTTTAATGTTGAAAGACCTGTACCAGGATCAGATCCAGAAGGAAAGTGTCTGTTGTTGTTTTTTTGTACATGTGAAAGGAGTTGGCGGGGATAATTTAAGCTGGTGCAGCTAAATGAAAGTGGTCACATGCTTATGGATTACTGTAGACATTAGTAATTAGATATTAGATCAGATATTAGTTGACTAACACCTCCCTCTTTTATCTAATCTTCCAGGTGTCCAACGGTATGGACCAGCACGTGACAGAGAAGTGGTTCCACGGGAAGCTGGGCGCAGGGCGGGACGGGCGGCAGATAGCCGAGAGGTTGCTGTCCGAGTACTGCCTGGAGACCGGAGCTCCTGATGGCTCCTTCCTGGTCCGGGAGAGCGAGACCTTTGTGGGAGACTACACACTGTCTTTCTGGTATGGTGCACATGATTTTACATTCAGAGTATCTGCAAACATTCTACACATTTTCCACAGACTTCAACAGCATGTGTTTGGCAGTTTTTTTTATTTATTTTTATTTTATATATATATATATATATATATGAAATGGAAATTGAGTGCTGTTTACTGAACTTAGCTGTATGATAATGATTGGGAATATTATTTAGAAATGTATTCAACAACAGATTAGTCAATAGATAAGAAGTCTCCATCAGTTTTCTAGTAAGAAAGCTTACACCTGGTAGTCAAATTAACCTATAAGCAAACAAACAAACAAACAATGACTGGGTAAAGGTTTTTTAAACCGTTGATGTTTCATGTTTTGTTTCTTTTGTGTTTCTTTTATTCTTTTTGTTTGACTTACCCTTCTCTGCACCAGGCGTTCAGGGCGGGTGCAGCACTGTCGAATCCACTCTCGTCAGGAGGCCGGCAGCCCCAAGTTCTACCTGACCGACAACTTGGTGTTTGAAACGCTCTTTGCCTTGATCACCCACTACCAGCAGGTGGCGCTGCGCTGCAACGAGTTTGAGATGAAGCTGACTGAGCCAGTGCCTCAGACCAATGCTCACGAAAGCAAAGAGTGAGTCTCACGCAGCATTTACAGACACGGATAGGAAAGAATTTCAAATTATTGAAGCGCAGGGGACCTTCAGTGATGTAGGCTTCGACAGTATTTAGTATTTAGGTGTACCATACATTTTAACCTGAATGCAATTCATGTGTTCAATATATGGGTATGAATGCACTGACTGTTGTACAACTGACAGATCTTTGTTCTCATTTAGTGTGATGCTTTTATTTTGTGGATATGTCTGTGTTCATATTTTCCTGGTTGAGACCAGAGATCATTTTCCTGCCTTTACTTGACAATAAAGTTTATTTTCTTTATTTCTCTGTTCTATTCAATATACTCAACTCTAAATAACATTTTATAACTACAGTTTACAATGTAGTCTTGTAGCTGGCTCCCTCATCTAGAATGAAGAAGATGTTTGTTGTTTGTCCCAGGTGGTACCATGCCAACCTCTCCAGGAGCCATGCAGAGAACATGCTGATGAGGGTTCCTCGCGACGGGGCTTTTCTTGTGCGGAAGAGAGCCGAACCAAACTCGTTTGCCATTTCCTTCAGGTAAGTAACTGCGATTTTTTGATTAAGTGCCACTTGTTAATGTCTCACATCATTACCACCTAACTTCCTTTTTAATATACGATGAGTAAAGAGAGAGACAAATTATTATAAATCCTCCATAATCATCCTTAACGTTCACATTAGCAATTGCAAAGTCATTGATGTCATGTCTGTGGTTCCTTCACAGGGCAGAGGGAAAGATAAAGCACTGTCGCGTGCAGCAGGAGGGTCAGACCGTGGTGCTGGGCACCTCAGAGTTTGACAGCCTTGTAGATCTCATCAGCTACTATGAGAAGCACCCTCTGTACCGCAAAATGAAACTGCGCTATCCCATCAATGAGGACACACTGGAGAAGATAGGCACTGCTGTGAGTGCCACTATATACTCAATGGCACACTTACTAGAGATGAATATGATGTTGTCTGGGTTAGATAATATCTAATCTGGGAAAAGAAATGTGACAAATAAATGTCAAAGCCTGTAGTTTGCATTCTGCAGCCTAGTGAACACACACTCTGTCATCCAACAGGAGCCAGACTACGGGTCACTGTACGAAGGAAGGAATCCAGGCTTTTACGTGGAGGCCAACCAAATGCCAACATTTAAGGTGAGTGTCCAGTATGAACTTCACGTGTAGGTGAGTTCTGAAACCGTTGAACCTTCATATAGTGAGGACGGTGAACATGCGTGTCTTGTCTTTTCAGTGCACAGTGAGAGCCATGTACGAGTATAAAGCCCAGAGGGACGATGAGCTCTCCTTCACTAAGAATGCCATTATCTCTAATGTGGACAAACAGGAAGGAGGATGGTGAGTGACCTGCATAACATTTATCAGGATGTAGCTTTTAATTTTCCATTTAGACAAATCACATTTGTGCAGGTAGAGAGAGTAAAGGTTTAGGACTATGGATTATACAGGATGGGACTATGGGACAAGCTTAAAAACCCCATTGTTATAATATCGACCCAATGTTGGAATCATTTTAAGACCACAGTCACCAGTTGCCAATACATCTCCCCCCATGTTTCTCTCTCAGGTGGAAGGGTGACTGCGGAGGGAAGAAGCAACTGTGGTTTCCTGCTAACTACGTGGAGGAGATCAGTCCCTCAGCGGCAGAGCCTGACAGAACTGTGAGGATCAAACCCAATTGCACATTTGTATATTTAAAGTGAACTTGGTGCACCTGCACCCTCCACAGAAAGTTTGTGCCCCATCACTCATCTGTCAGTTATCCGCTGTGATAGAGATACATGTGTGATGTGGATTATGGCTTCAAAAAGGGGCGTCGACTTCTTTGCTAATCCTCCTCTGCTCTGTGAAGCAGGAGATGACAGAAAACAGCCCTTTGGGAGATCTGCTGAGAGGAAGCGTGGACGTGTCTTCCTGTCAGATTGGTGAGTGGCCCCTCCACTTCCTGTTCGACTTTGTGCTGCAGGGCTGCAGAGCAGTCAGTCACTTTGCCACAGGGCAACCTCCTTTTCTGGCTGTCGCATGTGCGACGTAATCTCTGCCCTCTTTGTTTTTAATTGCAAAAGGACACAACACAGTCACTACTTTCTTTACCAGATTTGTTTGTCTGTTATCAGCCTCTTCTATTATTAATTCTTCCTTATTTGCTTTTATTAGTACCCTTGCTGTTCTCACAGCTTTGTATCTGGAATTTTATTGACATCCTCCAGTCCAGTCAATATGCACCCATTAGTGTTGGCAGATGCTGTCATGCATTGTTGTGGTCTCTGCTAACAACGGTTAATACCTGAGCCCGTCTCTGATGCTCTCAGGTTGTTTGGCTCCATCTAGTGGTAGAATGGAAAAGATCTATATATATATTTTCTGGAACACTTGTTCCAATGCTTCATTGACATGACCACTGGCAGAATCGCACCAGTTGAAGCCTCAGCTCTTTCTCGTGATTGTTTGAGGCAGACAGCTGTTTGTGTTTCACATCACTTGGCTTTTACGCATCACCGCTGTGCTCGAAACTCAAATTATTTGAACTTTAACCCTGTTCGCCTCTGACCTTTTTTGTAAAGCACGTCCAATGAGATTTCAGCTGACTAGGAAGTTTAAACACAATGAAAGTGTATATGACTTTCCAGATACATTTGGCTTAACAGTTGTTTATAAATGATTTATCTGTGGTCAGAGTCAGCTGTGAGTGAAGCGCAGACCAGTCATCATGTTTTTCGCCACGACTGCCTCTTTCTATTTGGTTTCTTTTTTCTTCTTTCTATATGTTTTGTGTTTTCTTACTAGTTTATTGAAATTTGATGACCTTTTCATTTATACAAGTGAGTTCGCTTTCACATTATGACTTTTCATTTTGGAAGCTGACACGAAACCTGTGTTTGTCCTCCTCATTCCTATTTCTCTGCCGTTTTTTTCGGACCCTCTTCATGATATTTTCAGTTGTGCGTCCCGATGGGAAGGGCAGCAGGCCTCATGTCTTCTCCCTGGTGCCGAATACCTCCATGCGGACGGGCCCGGTGCTGGACGTCGCTGCCAGCAGCCAAGAAGAACTCAAAGAATGGGTGGTCAAGATCCGTGAGGTCACCATGACCTCAGAGGCCAAGGTAAAATAAATCACTCACTCACTCACTGACTGAAAATGCAGCCCAGGACTAAAGCCATGCTTACATGCCATATCATGGGTTTAAAGGGCCAGTCATGACTTGTGTTTGCTCTATAACACCCATAACCTGTATTTAGGAAACAGTGAGCACACATGCTGTTTGTCAGGAATGCCATTCTGCAGACTCGCACAAGAACACGTACTCACACCTGGAAGCTGTCTTGTTTTGCTTAGTAAAACCACCCGAGCAGTAGTCGTCGAGGGGAGGAAAATGCTCCAGGCTAGCGTGAGCTTAATTTGGTGAAAATACAAAGAAGTGACGTGCGTTAACGTTGGTGCAGCTGTATTTAAAGTTTATGTCCCTGTGCCCAGCTGGAGGAGGGGAAGATGATGGAGAGGAGGAAGAAGATTGCACTGGAATTATCCGACCTGGTCATCTACTGTAGGCCTGTGCCTTTTGATGAAGACAGTAAGGATTATGCACACTTATTGAACAGTGAACATGGCGTTTAATACACACAGGAGCAGAGATGTGATGTAATTTCATACCTGTTACGTGATACAAATAAGCGCAGGCAGGTCAGGTCTGTCCTCTCTCTCTGCCTCCTGTAGAGATTGGCACAGAGCGGGCCTGTTTCCGGGACATGTCATCCTTCCCCGAGACCAAGGCAGAGAAGTACGTCAACAAGATCAAGGGGAAGAAGTTCCTGCAGTACAATCGACTGCAGCTGTCCAGGATCTACCCAAGAGGCCAGAGACTAGACTCCTCGAACTACGACCCTTTGCCCATGTGGCTCTGTGGGTCTCAGCTGGTAGCACTCAACTTCCAGACAGCAGGTATCTGCCTCCTTGTCAGAGCAGAACAAATAGCATAAAAGATTAGATATCTTATTTGTCCTACCTCCTTTTTTCTTTTGTCTGAACCTTTCTCTTCTCTCCCCACGTGCAGACAAGCCCATGCAGATGAACCAAGCTCTGTTCATGCTGAACGGGAGGAGTGGCTACGTCCTTCAGCCGCCCATCATGAGGGACGAAACCTTCGATCCCTTTGACAGGATTACGCTACGAGGCCTCGAACAGGTCACTTTAGAGATAGAGGTACAGTAAAGTGAGGATTGGACTGTGTGTATGCATGTGTGAGTGCTGGCGCGCCTCCCCAGCACGGCAAGTTGAAACCGGGGAGTGAAGGGAAAGCCATGAGGTGGAAAGGAACGGGTGCATGCCGGTATTCTAAAAACACATTATTGTACTTAGTCGCGCTGATTTGGCTCGTTTATCAACGCTGTCAGCTGCTGGAGCGGCAGCAACAGTTGAGATGCACAACTCACGGAGGACATTTAATGTACTTTACAACCTTCAGCTCCTGATTGCCGCAGTTTGTGTCAAACTCTTATTGGAGTCCTAACTTAGATTCAGTGTGACTTGAAGGATATAATTATTTCTGATGTCCATAAAGAATAAAGGTCCATAAATCTGCTTGGAAATCTCAGAAAAAAGACGTCATAACTCTAGAACTTGCCTGAGAATCTTTCTTTCTTCAGTATCAAAGGAATCCAGTAATAGTTGTCTGTACATGCATGGGAACATTACACACAGGAACTGCCAATAGCTACTTCTGCATGATTTTAATTATGCTAACTGTAGTCCCAAGCACGACTATCCCCTAAATTGGAAGTAAGGCCTTTCTCATAATAATAATAATAATAATAATAATAAGAGTTACGTGGTGTTGGATGGGTGGGGTTGTCAAAAGTGCCACAGGGTCAGACTTTGACAATCCCTGCCATGTTGCATGTGTTTGTGTATGTGCTGAGACAAGTCAAGTGAGAACATCTAAAGGAGTAACCTGTATTCCTCTTGCTCTCTTCTGAAGGTTTTGGGCGCCCGGCATCTGCCCAAGCACGGACGTGGCATAGTTTGCCCTCTGATCGAGATCGAGGTTTGCGGGGCAGAATATGACAGTGCCAAGCAAAAAACCGACTCAGAAGGTGAGTGCCGCTTTAATTTTACCCATGGGTGTGTCTGCCAGTGAAGTGGTGCCAAAACTGAAGGAGTAGGAGTAGTTACTGTTTACTGGATACATTACCCTCGTGTCATTTCCTGTCTGGTCCTTGAAAAACAGGAAGTTGTACAAACAACTAAGCCATGTGTGGGAATACAAAGTGGCTTTCTCACCATTCTCCGTAATGGAATGAGTTTCTCTTTACTATCACTTTGACATGGAAATGTTTTCATGAGTGGTTCATCAGATTGCTTGAGTTTGCTGCTAGTTGATTTGACTCTTTTAAAGTGATATGCTATGGTTTTATATAGCATAAACTCAAAATAACAAGTGCCGTTTCCTCTGCAGTTTGTACTTTAATTCATGGTTATCGCTGCTGCACTTCTGGGTATCCCAAACTACAAGCATTGACCCAAGGGAAAATAACTTTCCTCAGTAGACTTTGACACATTTCAGTGTGTTGTAGTGTAATTATGCTAAAATTGTATGTGTGACACAATAACATTTTAGTAATAGTCACTAACATAATTACTGAAAATTGTGACAGTAACGTAATTTCCGGACTATAAGCCGCTACTGTTTTCACGCCGTCATGCCGCCAATACATTTAGGCTCGTCACACCAGACCAATTAAATTACCAAACAGGTCACAGTGGACCAATGAAACCGTTCGAATCCCTGTAAATCAAATGCACTCACACTAAATTCTTCAGATCAGTCATTTTACGCATCAGTACAAAGGGTGCGGCTTGTATACAGGTGCGCTCAATAGTCCGGAAAGTACGGTTGTTTTTTACACTGCTGTTACTGGGGAATTGTGAAGGGTAGAAATGCTATTGCTAATGCTACACAGTAACAAATCCAGTGGTGGATGCATATTCTGCCTCTCTCATGTCTCTCTGTCCATGTTGTGTTTTGTTTTGTTTGTTTCCTTCAGCTGATAACGGCCTGAACCCCACATGGCCCCGAAAGCCATTCCAGTTCACAGTGTGCAACTCTGCCTTTGCCTTTTTGCGATTTGTGGTTTACGAGATTGACATGTTCAGTGACCAAAACTTCCTGGCTCAGGCCACGTTCCCCATTCACAGCCTCAAGACAGGTACACACAACAATAATATGCTATTGTTAATAATAACAATAATAATATCAATAATGGGTTCTCAGAAATGACCTCAAATCAGTGCTGCAAACATTTTTTTATTTTGTCTCTGTCTCTGTGTGACACCAGGTTACCGGTCAGTACCTCTGAAGAACAGCTACAATGAGGATCTGGAGTTGGCTTCTCTGTTAATCCACATGGACATCATCACAGGCAGGGTGAGCAACTGCACATCCCTGCACATTGTCTTGTAGTTAGTTTTCGATGTTGTACTAAAGCACGTGCGACTCTCATTTCATGGCCAGGCACAGCAACTTCCCGGAGTCTCTGCTGGTTGCCTGGAGACCTCACAGTGACAACAAGTTATTACCCGAACCAACAGAAATACCAATACTAAAGTGTTGGTTTATACTTGTGCGGATATTTTGTTACCTTTTGGAGTGAGCCAGGTTAGCTGTTTCCAGTCTTAATGCTAAGCTAAGCTAACCAGCTGCTGGTGGTTGCTTGATATATTAACCGCTCCAGGGAGTGGTATCAATCTTCTCGTCTCAGCAAAATATTGAATATGTGTATTTCCCAAAATGTTAAAATATTCCTGTAAAAGGGCCCTGTATATTTATTCTGCAGGAAATGATCACAAGCTTACATTGAGCTAATAAAACCATGAACACTTGAAACAACAGAGGCCCCTGGAGCTGACACTTTGGTATCATTTCTCTCAGGATGAAAACGGAGAGGTTCTGAGCCCGTTTCTCGCAGTCGGGGCCACGACAGTGTCGGCATCTGCCCAAGTGGGACGGGAACGTTTAGGGGATTTGAGCTCAGTGTCTTCGACTTCCTCCAACATGTCACCTCTGCCCCAGTCGCCGGCCCAGGCCATGGCCTGCAGGGGAAGAGAGGGCTCCTTTGAATCGCGCTATCAGTCCCCTTTAGCTGATTTCAGCCAGGAGGCACTGGACCACATGGACCCACAGAACAGAAAGTAAGTGTGCAGTGTGTTGATTTTTGGTTTTTCACGCCTGTGCACTGGGTTTCGAGGCCGTAGAAGATTCCAGACATCCTCCTGTCTTTGTCTTTACCTCAGGATGTTGCGGAGGACCAGAGTGGGCGGCGAGAACCGTGTCTAAGTCCAAGCCAATCAGGACGCATTTCTGTTGCACCCCACTGCCCCTATCGCCGCCCCCCCCCCCCCCACCCACCCCACCTCAGTCGCCTCTTCCCGTACTGATGATGTCACTGACTGCTGTGAACACTGTTTCCATGGAAACGCCCACCACCGCTTTGGCCTACATTTCAGGCAGCTCTCCCTCCCTCCATTCTCTCTCTCCCCTCCCTGCCGGCCCACCCAGCCTCCTCACCACTCGCCTGACAAGAAGGAGGGACTCAGACATAAGAGGAGAGTGAGGTTGGGGGGGGGGGGGGGCACTGAGAGGAAGCTGACCGGAAGAAGAAACGGGACATTCACAGGAGAACAAAAACAAGGCTGAAAAAGTTCCAGCTGTGGACTGGTTGACTGTGGAATGGGTTGTCCTTTTTTTTGTGTTCACAACATCTGCTTAGTTTGGAGGCTAAGAGGAGGGGAAGAGAGAGTTATAAAAGATATCAGTTTGAAACTGTTCCCAGTTAAGTTTCTTTGCTCTTCTCTATTTGGCGTATATGAATATATGTATTTATTCCTGCTGTGCTGTTGGCCAGAGAACAGCAGCAGCTGACCCGCTCTCAAAGAGCTCCTTTCTCCATGTTTTTAATTATTATAATTATTTAAACCTTTAAACATTCATAATGTGATTTTTTTATTTTTTATGTATATGTGTAAAACACGAGGGCTCTCTAAAGCTATTTTAATGTCTCTCTCTTCTCTGCTTTGTGGAGGAAATGATGCGCCTCCAGTCTAACTCGCACCCTAAATTTGGAGGAATATTTAAAATGTTTTTTTTTAAGGCATCAGGAAGAAGTCATAGCCTGTTTGGGTTGGAAGCAGTGAGAGAGAGCGGGCAACATCATATGTCTGCATACACACACAAGCTTTTTTATTTCTAACTTACATTCCTGAAAACACTGCACATCATTCCACTTTCCTGCGTTGCAGGCGCCTTTTACAAGCCAGTCTGACACATTCACACTTCTGTCTCCCTTGATAGTCTTACTCCTCAATAATCATGTCTGTAAGGGTGTTTGACTCCACTCTGTGTGATAAAGCACGACCAGGGATACATGTTGACCCAAAAGAGGTTGTAGTCTGACAGTGAATGATAATTGTGTTCATAATTGTTGATTTGTACTTCTATCATCTACCAAAATGTTCATGGGCCATTTTAATGGCAGCACAGCTGTCAATCATAGGACAGTTCATAGGGCTGCAAGGTTTCGGCTAAAATAACGATTCTTATAACTTTGCTGGATAATGTGATCAAATTTTGGAATAACAAAGTCTGAGCAACTCGATTATGTACGGGGACATATTGTACATTTTCCAAATTTGTCAGTGTACTATACTGTATTCTATACTTCATTCATTTTTCATTGTAACACATTAACTTTGCAGCCCTTGGAATGTTTTCAAAGATGTGGTAACTTTTACCAACATTTCAAGTCTTAATAGAATTTATGGCCCCTTTTATTCTGTGTTTTTAATTAGATTAACATAAACATTCCCATAACTGATACAGTGCTATGACTACAGTGGATATAAAAAACTACAGTTTTAATTTGGTATGATTTTAGTTCCAACTGATTTTTGAGGTCCTACGCAAGTGTTTTACTGCAACAAGCTTGTTTTCAGATTTTGTCGACATATGTACAATGAGAGGGTTTGCATTGCCAGTCTAAGGCGTAAAGAAAACATGCCATATATTACATTTTGCTGCATCACAAAGACTTTTTGTGTTCGTGCTGCCGCTGTGTTCTGTGAGGATTTTAAGTTACACTGCCACGATAAACAGTCAAATTGCCACTGTCCATGAATTTATTTGTGATGAAATGTGCAAAATGGCAGACTTTGTGTAAACACCTGGCTGACGGCTCGAAGTGAATGTCAAATGCTAGACGTCACAGTTCATCATTCCCAATTTTAGACTCATTCTGGCTTCTATTCATAAATGTTTGTCTAACTTGTTAATTAAGACTCCTCTTGAGGTAAATGTCGGTGGACTTAATTGTGCACGGGATTCTAATTTCCTGCGTTTGTGGTGCGAGTGAGTGTTTGTGAGGAGCAGGCCAAGTCTGAGCTTCAGACCTTGTTGTAGCTGTAGTGTTTCCTTCGGCTGATGGATAACAAATGTGCCTGGAGGGGGGGGGGGTGGAGGTCTGTGGTCTGGGCCCAAGTGAGTCCAGACAGAGCTCCTGTATAACCAATGGTGTTATCTTTCCAGGTTTGTATCAGATACAGTGTTTCTCTCTGCTCGTATGTGACTATATGAAGTAAACTCAGTATTCTCACTCGGTGTGTGACCACTGAGACACACCTAAGCCATATGGTATCATTTAAGTTAAGGTGAAAGCAGGGACAGGAGTGAATACTTGAGGTCTCACCAATTTTTTTTTTTTTAAGCATCTTGTGCGTGCACCCCAATATTAATCCCAAAGCCTCCCCTTATTCATTTGTTTTTATGAGGGTCGATGAATGGTCTTTGTGGAGAGCTCTCCCTCCAATGCTGCATTGCTCTGACCTGTCTGTTAACGTCTGTGTGCCTCCCTCTGTGTACGCGTCACATTAAAGCCACATCATTTACCTCCCCTGCTGGGCTCAAAGCACCTGCACAGCCATGGTACACCCACACAGATTGGACCTCCTCTCAGACCACATTTGACTGACATGTTCCTGACGCGGTTGCACAGCGTAAACTCCCAGCAACCTGTAAAGAGGTCTAATCAACCACAATAACTTAAAAGCATCTATGTGGGTGTGCAGGGCCCTTAAGTGTCATTTGTTTTCGCTTTTTTTTTTCTTTCTCTAATCTTGTGTGTTTTACCGACAGTCTCATTTACAATCGCCTTTCTGTAATGTGCCTAAACTATGGAGAGGAAAAGTATTCATTTTTATTTTGCCTTTCATATGAAACATATTCAAGCCTGAAAAGTAAATAAAATACTTACTACTTTATACTACTTCGTCTTATTTTAATTGCTTTAAACTGATTGAATGTTGTTCACTGTAGTTGCAACAGTATTGGTTGCATTAGCTTCAGATGATGCACCACAGGAAGTGTGTGCTGAAGTTTCGGTCTTACATGTGTTAACAGCAGCCTGAGAACTGTTGCAGTGCTGAAACATTAGCTGAAAATTCGTCTGCAGCCATTTTGATAATCGATTTAGTACATTGTCAAGCCAAAGTTCCTTAGTTCCAGCTTCTAACATGAGGATTTGCAGTTTTTCCCTTGTCTTAAACTTAAAATAACTTTAGTTTTTGGACTGTTGACTGAACAAAAGCTATTTCGAAAGCTTGGGCTGTAGGTGTCAACATTTTCTGACACTGGGATTTGGCATTTTGTGCCTCTTTACTAGAGGCGACAGAGAGAGACAGGAAATGAGGGGAATGATATGCAGCAAAGGTCCCAAAGCCACTGTTTTTACATTTTATAGGTGAAGAAATGGCATAACCAAAGCATTGTTTTATTTTATAATCATAATTAGGCAGAAGTGATATTTCTAGCCTTACTATAATGCAATGACACTCGAAGCCACAAATTATTACATTCTTTTTATTCTGCAAATACCATCTGTAAAAATTATACATCAAGCCTAAGTATGGAACTCTGGTAAAAGTTCACAGTTCTTTTACAGTCAAATGTATTTCATAGGAAAGTTCCATTAAAAACAAATGTACGTAGACGTCGGTGACGTAAAGAAGCACTTGATGCTACAACATAAACCAGTTTCCATATAGTCTACTATATCGTGTCACTTTTTGTTTAAACAGGGTGCTTGCCTTCTTTGGATGACAGAATTCCAGACGTTTTCCCCAAACTGGACAATTTAATCTCCTATTTAACCAAATATTATGTACAAATAAGAAATGGAGTACAAAGAAATGTTCGAAAAAAACCTAAAGACATGATTAATGAACATCAGTGCTGTGTTTCACATAAGATGCTATGAACAGCCTAGCTAGCACATTTAAAGTAAGCTGCAAGCATGAAGTCAAAGTGTATGAGTGCATAATGGAGTATGAAGATGACACAATGGAAAAAGGAGGGTCATTTGATTTTCTTTAAGGCCTTGGCAAGCACCCTGTAGCAAAGAGCTGTGCAGTTTTTCTTTGTACCCCAAAAACAAACTATGAACAGTCTCTCAACACTCCGCCGATCCTTGTCTGAGGTTTGGTTTGGTCAATAACTGTCCAAACACAACCCCCACCCCCGATCAACATCTGCTGAGGTCTCAATCTCGACCACACTTCTCCCTTTTTTCCCCTCTTCTTCCTCCAAAATCTACCCTCTTTTTCTTCTTCTTCCTTTCTCCCATCACAGCAGGCAGGCAGAACAAACACGGCAGAAAAACACTGTCGGCCACGCCCCTCCCCTCCACCACATCCACGCCTGCATTTCAGTCTCTACTGGAACTTCCTCCTGAAGGGAAAATGGCGGACGGGAGGATACTGGAGAAGGTCTGTCTAGCGGAGGGGCAGACACAACGGGAGGAGGAGGGCAGGGGGGTGGGTGGGTTGGTGGGGAGGGGGTGGGTTAGTGGCTTTAGCGTCCATCTCACGTAGTGGAGGAGGTCATGCCTACATCTATGGGTGTGAGCGAGAAGGAGAGAGGGGGTCGAGTGAGGATGGTTTCCATCCAGTGATCCTTTTACAGCCGCATCTGCCGTCTTTTCCTCAGACCGCCGACACAAAGACCACCTGTGTTGTGAACGCCATCCTCAGACAAAAGGCCTCTTCAGTCGGTTCCTGTAGTAATTTAAAAATGTATCAAATTTTAAATCCACCACCCTTCAGCAAAACACGTACACATTTTCTTTGTGATTATACACCGTGTACTGGTGTCCAGCACGCCTCGTTACTCACAGTTACTCATTCAAATTGAATAGATTCATCAATTGATTAAGAAATGAATGAATAAATAATGAAAAGAATTGTTAGTTGCTTTCATGGCCTGGTTGCAATGTGTTATACTCTGCTTGGTCAATCTTAAATGGACTTTATTACTGTATGTATCGCTCTATAGACTACCTTTAGTAGGATACACAGCCTTGGCAGCGCAGGCTTCCTCCGCCTCTGTTGCGACACCGCACACCGACTGCTCCATTTTCTCCTCCGTCCCTCCTCCTGGCTGCAGCTCCAGAGGGGAGGATCCTGTTGTTCGTGGCTCAGCTGCTGCATCTGGTGCAACTGGTCTTGGTTCTGCCGCATGAGCAGCAGCAGCAGCAGCAGTTTGTTCCGTCTGGGGCAAAGACGCCTTGGTGGAGAACCAATGTCGCACCAAGTCTGCTGTTAAACCACTCGCCTGAGCCAGTTCCTGCAACTGTGCAGAGAGAAGGATCAGCGTTAGCGCACGGCTCCATGCAAAGCCGTTGCAGAGGCTGTATTGTTGGCCGTTCCATTCCGATCACAAATTTTAAAAAAGACATCATTAAAGTGAGTGTTACTTTTGATAAGTGATAATTACAGGGTATGATGAATGCTAAAACATTAGTGTAACAAGAGCAAAATTAGAGAAGAGTAATAAAGTCAGCAAAGTGATGCAGTAATGTGACACAGCAACATCCATCTGAAGTTTACTACTTTTTTACTACTTTTACTACTTTTAGCCACCGTAAACTACGGGTCACACCAGATCAAATGAGCTTGTAGCAGCAAAACCACTAAGTGTATTGAACTGAGCTTTTTATTTTTCTTATGAATTCAACTTTTCATTAGTAAGAAGAACGTGTTATTTGATCTTTCAAAAGGTCACATACTTTCACGTTAAAGTAACGGTGTTCATAGTATCAAGGTAATAATGCAAGATTAAAATGGAAATCAAATTGGGACAATTGCACTAAAATGCACAACAGCACCTACAATAGCCACACAACTCTACTGATGGTATCTTGTATTTCAAATAGTCAGCTAACGTATTATGGATGTAAATATTTACAATACATGCATATTTATACCTTTCTATATATCTTACACTCCCAATCTATATCCAGCACAATAGTACAATAAAAGACGAGAATAATAAAAAAGGTCCACCACTTCACAGTGCAGAGCAAACGATGCACATACTGCAGATTTTTTAATAACCTGAAGGTAGTCAGAGAGACACTAGACAGATTCAATAATGGATGGTTATGTTCATACTAATAAGATAAATAAGATCAAACCATCAAACACAAAGAGATTATTTAGCTGTGTCCTAGACCATCAGCTGTTTCTCTGGTGTCACTTGGCAATAAAAATATAAATATCCATCAGACAGACAATCTTTTCATAGCTTGCTTAACATCCTGGCCTCCATGTGAGAAATGCAAGACAAGTGACCAACAGAGAATAATCAGAAAATCTATTCAAAGTCATCTGCCCACTACTTCTACGTGTTTTACTATATTCTTATATATTAAAACAGTCTTCATTATATATTATAATGCACTATACTCTATATATACACACACTATGTTTATACTTTATTATATATCTTATTCTGAGCTATATTGCTCTACTGTACATTATGTTATACTATATCAATATATTTCACCTTATACTATACCTTATATCCCAAACTATATTATATTACACTGTATTATATCATGTTATAATAATAATAAATATATTAATATTCTGGTGTACACTGTTATAGCCGACGATATCATATTACTCTTAGATATGCTTTACTTTGCTACTAATCACACCACTATATCACTTGGATGGTGGATGCTGAATGTGTACTGCAATTGTCTGTAACTTGAGTTTTAAGTTTAATTGTTCATGTATAGTTTCTACTTTATTCTTATCATTTGTATTTTATTTGATATACTTATAATTAGAACTATTTGAATGTTCTCAATTCATCTTTACTTATTTCTGTCCTGGTGCTGTTTTAACACTCTTTCCCATCTGGGGGGATCAATAAAAGGATTATTTTTGTCTTTTTCTATCCTTACTACCTCTTTCTACTTTCATACAGTAGATGCTCATACTGTATGATTCTAGTATTCTAGTTTTATTTTGGTTATTTTAGTCTCATCTATACCACACATCTGTTTTTGTCTACTTCTTCTTTTCTGCTGTGACACTTTAATTTCCCAGAGTGGGTCACACAGAGCTGTAATGAAACACTGTCGAGCGCTCTCTCCTCAGGCGGCACATCAGAAGCTTGAATAGATATTTTCACTGAAGAAAAAAGGTGTGGAGTGGAAACACAGGAGTGCAAACAAAAGTTACGTTCAAAAAGGGGACACTCGCTGGATAAAAAGCGGCAATTGCAAAAACTTTGAGTCCTGAGAATAATAAAAACCTTTAGTATTATGGGGTTGACACCAGTGTGTTTTGATTGAAAGTCTGATGAACACCCTTCACAAAGACTTGAACTATTTTCACTGTTTGCAACCAAGAAGCGTCTTTATTTCTGACCCAGCACCCAATCCTCTAAGTAATTAATGTGGGAGAAATATAAGGTTAAGTCCAGCAAAACGTGGATGAAGTATTTTCTTTTAAACTGTGTCTCCTGAAAAATACAGTGTGTGAAAGATAAAATTAGATGCGATACTCAGGTGTACTTTGCAGTCAAAGAGCAGGTTAAAACTGAAAGAATTTTACTATGAATAAAACTTCAGCCACCTGAACAAATAATTCACAAAAATCTAATCGCATAAAAAAAAAATCTCAGAGTTGATTCACTGAGCTGAATAAAGGAACGTGCTGCTGCCTCCGATTACCACTTGTGTGGCTACACATCCATTTGCGTGGGAGCCTCCAAACTTTCTTGTGTGTAACACAGACAAATAACTGAGCTGGTGTGGAAGCAGTTAAAAATGTGCATCTCTCAAAGTCTAAAAAAAGTACAGTGTCAGTGTCAACAAGAAACACTCTACACTCTACACTCTTTTTCCTGGGATAGGAGTACATTTTCTCCTGCAGAGCGGTTTTCTAAAGTGAACATAACCGAGTGTTAAGGCTCAAAATATCCTGTATTATATTTTCTCCTAGCAGCACAGCTTCATCATCTGCTTCTCAAGTATCATTTGCTCTGGAAGCCTTTGCACTGAACTGGAGAAATGTGTACACGCTGCTTTGCTGTTGTCAATACCTGTGACTCCTCCAGACTGCCGTGGACATCGAGGTGGGCCTGGAGGATCTGTTTGTTCCCCTTCTGGAGGTCCTCCTCCAGAGCCATGTTCTGGTAAGCCTCCAGCCACTTCAGCTGGCCGTTCTTCTGCACATAACGGCAGTCCCCAAACCAGCGCACGACCTCAGGTCTGGGAAGTCCAGTAGATGAGATCAGTTCATCATACTGAGTGGCACTGGGCCACTGGGTGCGGGCGTAGACTTGTTTGAGCATTTGCAGCTGCTCCGCGGTCTTCTTACCTCGGATGGTTGTGGGTTTGGGGGAGTGGGATGGTTTGGGTGTTGGGGTGGAGGACTGGGAGGGTTTGGGGGTGGAGGATGGAGAGGATGCAGGCGTGCTGCTGGATTGAAGCGGTAATGTGGGACTGTCCAACGCTTCACCCTCTGCTTTGCCGTTGGCCTCTGTCACCTTCAGCATCTTCAGATTTATTTTAATCGGGTTGACTTTAAGTTCCCCTGCACCGTCCTCTTTCTGTCTCTCCTCCCCGTCTACTTCCACCTCCACCTCCTCATCTCTCAATACCCTCTCCGCCTCCTCTTTTTTTTTCTCAGCTGCCACCCTCTTCCTCCTCTCAGCGAACCAGCCGTGAATCTCCCTTCTGGTCATCTTGGTCTCAGATCGCAGTCTGTCCACTTCCTCTCCCGATGGGTCAGGGTCCTGTGCAAAACTGGTCTCTAGAGCCTTTACCTAAACGTAATACAGAAAAGGACGACGTCAAAAACCTGGAAGAACTAAGTAGAATGAAATAGATTACTTCAATAATTGATTAGCTTTGATTAGTCCTACACGTTAATTATCAAGCAAAAATGCTGAACAATCTCCGGTGTCAGTTTCTTCAATCGGAGTGATGCAGAATTTACAGATTAAAATCGATAATGAAAACAATCCCTAGAAACGAGTAATCACATGGACAGCATTTTGTCAACCTGAATAACAAACTAAAAGTAGAGTCTCACCTGATGAGGTTCTCTCTCCTTGTAACGGATAGCTGTGAAATCAGGAGAAGGAGGTCTGGGGAGTCGGCGGGAAGGTGTGGTGGGAGAGGTGGGAGTCTGCGATGCAGTTGGGCTCAGGGGTGCCGAGCTGTGCTGGGGGGTTTTCGCACCGGAACTGCTGCTACTTTCAGAAACATCGGCAGGGTTGGCGCCGCCCCCCGGCGTACTTGAGCCGCTGCCCGTTACAGCTGCAGCGCCAGACTTACTCTGTCCACCTGTGCTGGAGCGCGAACCCTTGAGGTTGCGGAAGTGGTAACGCCGGTCGCTGAACCACTTGCGGACTTCTCGTACCGTGAGCCCCGTCAGAGCGATGAGGTGGTCCACCTCCTCCTGGTCGGGAAACTGGCAGACCTGAAAGCTGTCTTTCAGAGCATTGAGCTGCTCCTGAGACTTCTTGCCCTTGTAAAAACTGGGGTCCAGGAATGCATTAACAGGTGTCCGTGAGCCTGGTGTGCTGCCCGTAGGAGCTGCAGGAGAGGGGGAAGAAGACTTCGAGGCGGGCGAAGACGACTCCTCCATTTTGACGGTTGGGGAGTCACTGGTGGCGGGCTCGACATCGTCTGTGCTTGTGCCGGTTGAGTTCTTTTTGTTGCTGCTACCGTTGGTGTCCTTGCTCTTCTGTCCATCGCAGCCCGTTTTGCTGTTGCTGTTATTAGATTTGCTGTCTGTGGTGTTTTTGCTCTCCGCGTTTACTTTGTTGTCACTCTGCACAATGCTGGTGTTGCTGGCTTTGCTGATATCAGTGTTCTTAGCGTTTACATGGCTGGTAACATTACTATTGCTCTTGTCGGTGCAGATTGCATAAGCACGGCTGAGTTTACCATTGACACTGCTCACCTTAGCACTACTATGATTACTGCTTGCTAGACTGAGGTTGATGACGCTAGCTTGACTGCTAGTAATAATACTGCTGACGTCCCCTCCCCCGCTCCTACTACTATTACTGCTGCTAATGATGTTGCTCCCAGTGCTGCTGCTGCCCACCGTTCCGACCACCATGCTGATGCCTTTGTCCGCCACCAGGGCTGCGGCAGGTCGAGCCTGCATCATGGGCCGGGCTGCAACCTGGGGCTTAGGCGTGACAGCCAGGGCCATAGGAGCACTGCTAACCTGGATACCGTTTGCCATCACAGGCTGCGTGACGATGACCCCTCCCTGGCTGACGAGAGAACCCTGCAGGATGTGAGGGATCCCGGTAGCCCCCAGTGAAGCGGGCAGGACTGTGATTGTGTGTTGGGCTGAGCTACGGTGACTCTGAGCGTGGTTCTGCGAGCTAGAGGGTGCAGTCTGGATGATGGTGTTGAACATCTTCCTCCTGGCCTCCTCGATCTCCTCAGGAGACCAGCTGATGCCTTGTTTTAGTCTCTGGGCCGTGAACCAGATCTTGATCTGCTCTTCAGGGAACTTTGTGACCACAGTCAGGTAGCAGAGCTCAGCCTTTGTGGGGTACGGGAACTTACTGAAGGAGGTCTTCAAGAAGGAAGAGGAGTCCATGGAGGCACTGTAGGTAGGGATGCTGCTTAAAGGAATCATCACCTGGGAGGGGAAAAGGAGCAGCAGATTAGTATGTTTTTTTATATCCAATTCATTTTATAACACTGTGACACAACAAATAAATCGGAACAGTTACCTTGGGGAGATTTTTGGAGGAAGAAGGTGAGGAAGTGGAGGAAAAATGTGAGGAGGCCATGATTGGTGCAGACTGATGAAGGCTTCTGTTTTGAACCACCGAGACCACCTATAGGAAATGCATTTGAAATAATATGAATAAAAGAATTGGAATTAACTCATCTAAGTCATATTAAAAGAGACTTTTCCAAAAACAGCCAAACTAAGAGACCCAAAGGACCATGACCTACCTGCGTGATGGGAGTCTTGAGCATTGGTAATGCTCCAGACCCGTTGACTATCTGGATTGCTGAGGGCAGAGTCACCTTAGTCGTTCCATTGTGTACAATTGTGGGAACATGGGTGACTGTTACTGCAGCAGTCTCTTTTCTCTCAGTCTCTCTGGAGGCTGAGATAGAGTGTGGGTCTGACGAACGCTCATCTGAGGCTGGGTGAGACACCACTATCCGTTTAGGCTCCGATTTGCCCTTCAGCATCCTCATGATTGGGGTTTTGGTTATGGAAATCTCGCTATCCTTCCCCGCCTCTGGCCCGGTCACCAGATTCTGCTCCACCACTACTCTCCTGTCCCTCTTCCTCAGCTGCAGGGTTGTGTTCAGCGTGCTGGGGTGAACCCTGGCATTATGCAGGGCCAGCCCCTCAAACTTGGGCGCGGAAACTCCACAGCTCACGCAAAAGAAGCTGGGGTCCGCACGGAAGTCCGGGTGCCCGGAGTACACATGATCCAAGAACAAGTTAAGGTCATGGGTTTCAAAGTTACAAGGCTTACAGGTGTAAGTGCCAGCACCATCTTTGACAACGTCCCCCGCCTCTGGTTTGGAAGACTCTCCTGGGTCAAACGGGCTGTGTCTGCCCCCTCCAGAAATCCTGGATTGACGGAGAAGAACAGGAGAGTCCTGTTCAACCTCCTCTGCTGGGCATATGATCTTGCTGGGGATCATACAAGGAATAGTAGACTTCCTCTTGCTGGCCATGTTGTGACCAGAGGGTGGGGAAGGTCGGTCAAATGGCTTGCGAATGGGATGCGAGTGAGAATATGGGCCGTTTCTGGCTGACTATAGTCCAGGAACGGTGAACGGAGGGCAGCGGGACATGTCCATGGGTCCACTTGTAGTTCTCACTGCAAACCTGGAAATGTGAGAGGGTAACACGTTTTAGTCAGTCGCCATACAATACCGTACACCTGTAATTTGTCGGTGGAATAAAATGTTAAATTCCAAGTACAAATGAGGGAAGAGACGAGAGAGGTGGAAGACATAAGGTGGAACATCTTACGCTACTCAGCTAGTTTGCTCTCGGCTGGACAAAAATCAGGCACGGCTGGATGTTTCCAGGTAAAGTGGCAACAGCTTAGGTAATAGGATGAAAAGAAAGCCTTTAGCATCTGGTGCTGCTCGTAAATCTTTTATTTTAAAAAATCAAAACAAGTCTTCTGCTCAACTTCCCTGTCCCATGAAACTCAAGGCTATCTCTTTTATGAGGGCATTCAAACAAGCGCAGTCTGCTTCTTCACTAAAGGCTTTTTGGAGAGCTCCTGTCCTACCCCCTTCTTTCCCCTCCCCCACGCAACTCTGCCTCACTTCTCCTCATTCAGACACACCCCCACAGAGAGCACATTCTGTAATTTTTTTATTTTATAATGCAGATCCACTGTAGCTTCACTGAACACCTTCATAAAGACTGACACAGAAACACTCGCTTGTGAAAGGGTTGCTTAAGATAGGGTGTACTTGACAATTGTGCAAGTGGGTGGTTCAACATATATTCCATGGAAAAATGGCATTCTCGCTCAACAATAGTAGACAGTCAAGATAGAACCACGGAGGCCTACATGAGAATGTGAGGCTTCACATTTTCACTTCACCTCAAGATCCAGTCTAAATACAAAATGGCGAAGCTTCCTGTGGAGGAGTTTTCCCCCTCCTCCCTCTCAAAAGAGAGTTAGTGATGCAGTATCGGAGGACAGCTCTAGGGCACTTACTCTCCCAATCACTCTGCTCTGACATGAAACCTCACGCACAGAGCGGCAAAAAGTTCACAACAGTTTAAAAGCTCAGTGAAGTTCAACAGAAAAACCCTCAAACCTTTGGAAGTCTGGCCTCTCCCTATGCAAAGACACTTTGCTAACAAACCCAAACTAAATGCAGCTTTTGTGGTAGGCAGCCTAAATCTAAAATAACCTTGCTCTTCCTCTGCACAAACAAAGCAGTCCCATGCAAATGTTAAACTAGTCTGGGACTAGTGTCAGACTAAGCACAACCTCGTTCTGCCCCATGCAGCACCACCATCTCTGCCAGGTGAGCAGCATTATCCAAGTCGGTGTCATCATACAATAAACCAGTTCTTCACCAATCAATGGCTTCTGCACTCTTCCTCTTGTGTACACGCACACGTGCACACACACGTAACTTAATGTGCAGTCTACACATCTTGCTAACATTCCTGAAGTTTGAAAACCAAAACCATGAATGACGAGACACTTTTTAAGGATGAGAACTTTATTGGACACATCAAATTGGTTATGTGTGCCTGTTTTTCACCACTAAGAGAAGACTACTCCTCTCTCTGGCTCAGAGTGTGAGGGGTTAACAGGCAAATTAAGTTTGCTACTGTGGAGGGAACGTGATGCCCCTTGTTCCCCCTTGTTCCCCCGTGCACCCCCCAGAGAGAGTAACTGCCCTTGGCTTGGGCGGTTGTGCACCCCTCCTATTCCCCTGCCATTCAGTTCTGCATCAGGGGGCACCGCTCTGCCAAGGCAGGCTGGTCACATGACCAACACAAAGGCTTATGGGTGGGCAGTCACAGCCATCCATCACGTGGTTCTGTTGGGTGTGGGTGGGCAGGGAGAGGAGAGGAGGGAGAGCAAACGGGAGAGGACGGTGGGGGATGGGCAGTCAATTTGGGGTGAGGAGGCAAGGGAAGGAGGGGTGTTAACTATCGTGGAGGAAGCACTGAGGTGTTTCAGTGAGGAATTTTCCTCCGATACCCCCCTCCAACCAGCCAACACCACCCCACCCTGCAAACCCCCGCTCTTCAACGCCCCCTTCTTGCTCCAAACTACAATCACAGTCCGTCCCTCCCTCCCTCCTCGCTGCACTGCAAAGCCTGGAATGTTCCAACCCGAGCTCTTCAGCCAGTGGACATAACCTGAAGTTCAGCTTCAGTGTCTGTATAAGTCCACACATGCATTTCAGTGTCTTCAGTGCAAAATCATTACTCAAACTAAAACAAACAGTGAACACACGAGGCGTCACAAAGTATTAAAATCCCATTTGCACACATCGACAACCTCTGTGACCGACAGGCCGTGCCACACGCTAGTTCATGTCACACCCCGGTTGCAAGTGACAAACAAATGAAAATCAACAACCACAACTGTGTGAACACATCTAAAGACAAAAGTTGTAACTGAGCAACGAGACCAACCAGCAGAGACCCGCGGGCCTTGTACAGGTGAGCACTGAAACAATGCACAATGCAAGCCGAGCTATTATCGGCGAGTCCGAATTGGCAGCTCACGTCTCAGCAATGACAGGCTCACGCACGCTCAAGTGACTCACTGGTACGAGTACACCGGCCAGCGGCTTTCATTTGAACGTTGCACATACGTTGACTGACCATGAGTTGACGGTGGGTTTGTTATGCGTGTCAGCATTTGCATGTGTGGGTTTCCTGTGAGATTCAGAGTGGAGAGCAAGGGGAGGTGGGGTGGGCGGGGGCGCATGTGTGCTCGCGTTTGTGTGTGTGTGTGTGTGTGTGTGGCGTGCGGGGGTGGCTGCCTGCATGCCTGTGTGTGAGGCTTGTTTACTGAGGTAGAGAGGCTGCCTTTTTTTCCCTGTGTGTGAGAGTAATAGATCTCCCAGTGGCACACAAAGACAATGTTTTTGTCGTCCTTGTGCATAACCTATATTATCTTCGCCTCGCCAGTGGCTCAGCACAGCATGACCTCCTTTCATCCCCTGGCCTGACTCTTGTCTAGGCCTGAGCTATATCCTCTGAGTACAGGCCAATAATAGCCCTCACACTCACTAGAAATCCTACAGCTTGGCCGCATAGCATAGCCGCGCGCTAACTCTTCTCCTCACCTAGCTGAAGAATACAGGTGTAATCTTGATATCCGTCCATGTAACAAATTCTCTCTTTAGTAGGACAAAATAGGTGTACAACACAGGCAGCAGTTCCCTTGCTTTTCTTGCTTCCTCACTTGTCCTTTTTCCTCTGTCTCTTCACCCTCCCTCCCTCTCCCTCTCCAACCGTCTCTGCACCCCCTGCTTCCCCTCCCTCCGTTCCTTCTTCTCCTCCCTCTCTGAGCAAGTTTGGCCCAGGGAGACAGGTCGGCAGCGCCACTGGTGTGTTACTGTCCCCATGGCAACCACCTCCTACCCTCTCTCTCTCTCTCTCTCCCCCTCTCCCACCAGCTCATTTCTCTAAAGCACATGCGTGTGGGTAAACATGCACACGCATGGTTACTCAGACCTACACGCACACACACACATCTCCTATGCCATCCAGTCCCTGGCTCTAGCAGAGCTTGTTTGTTCCACACACCCCTGTGAGTGGTATTTGGAGAGTCCCTGCCCTGCTCCTATTTCAGTGCCTCCCTCACGCGGTGTTGATGTCTCCCAGCTAGGTGTGGTCGCCATCGCCAAGACACGCTGTTGGCCAGAGCCAATGCCATCTCTTCCTGTTAACTCAGTGCCTGAGCCCCTGTCCAGACATCTGCCTGGGCTCCTGCCCTGTTTCCCTGCTCTCTGTGGCTCTTGTGTTGGGCCTGCAGCGGCCCAGAGTACTCGCTACGTAGGCAACGTAGCCATGGACACATAAAACGGGGACGGAAATCTGGCAGATGCCGTCTCTTTCAGAGAGGACTGAGGAACCACCTCTATCCCCAAGTGCGTTCATGCAAATTTTCAGGTCTGCACCAAAACACAAATCCTTCGCCATGTTTTCGTCTGTAAACGCCTCGTCCAGTTACTTAATTCACTCCCACCTTAAAACGGACATGGCTCCAACTAACCTCCTCCTGTCCGTCAACTCCAGGGTTCCTCTCACTCATACCTCCGCTGACAAACACGGCTCACCACTCTCCACGCTTACATGTTTTGTTGCGTCTGAACTTCTTTCCACAACCATTTCAGTCTTTATGCAATTCTGTCAACAACAAGAAAACCTCAGTTACAGCGTCCGACGGCGCCATTCCATCTGCTCCTGAGTCCCATTTGGGCCGCCCTTGGGTCAGGGAGCGGATGGCTGCGCAGGTTTGCAAACGGCTGCATTGCTGTGGCCACTGCCAGTGCATGCGTTAAAACTGGGTTGATGAGAGGGGAGGGAGAGAAAAATGGCGGAGCACCAGGCTCTGTGCTGTCCAACCTAAAATGGCTGACATCACAAGCTGTTAACCAGCCAAGCAGAGCAAGAGGCTGCTACTGCTGCTGACCCAAACCTGTTCGCTCCGGACGCACGATTGGCTCGCACTGCTCCCCCCCCACCCCAAGATTGTGAAAAGGCTCTTGAATAGAGGCTGACTCTGTTTTTTTTGCGGTCATATACTTTGTAGAGATCTGAAAGTAAATTGTCATTTCATGGGTCAACACAGAGGGGAGAGGACCCTCACAAATGAAAAGTCATGTCTGGAGGACTGACACGCAAACAAAGAATTGCTCCATTTCAGCAGGTCGTCACCTGATCATTCGATGCTTAGGAAGAAAGCTATTAAATGCACAACAACAAGGTTGTCAAGATGTGAAACATAAACAAAAGCGCAAGCTGCAAATATGATGTGTTGTACAGATAAATCCTTTCATGCAAAGGTACTCAAACTGTGTCAGCTGCAAACCTAAAACTGAGGGAAAGAAAGGGAGAAGGAGAAAGAGGGGTGGGAGGTGGCAATGAGGGAGGTGAGTGAGACTGTTCAATGAGATGTACATCCATTGAGCTCAAGCATCACAACACAATACAGCAAGATGATGCATAACAACAACAACAAACTTGTGTACAGCCAAGATTGACACAATTACTCACATCTAAGATAAAGTCCCACGTTGGCAAATTGAGTTGGATTGTTTTTAACCATCAACATTATTATGGGAACTGGCCTGTTGTAATAGCAGAAGGTGTAACATGGGTGATAGATGGACAGCTGGATTAAGCTGCTTGTCTGTGCCTGGGACTCACGTGGACATCAGATACAAACTAGCTGTCTGGGAAAAGCCTTGCTCTAATCCCTGGAGTCACACACTCATGACAACACTAACATGATAAATAACCAAGGCAACAGCTTGCATCCTCAGAACTCATTGTTAGGCAACATGGATCCTTGTAGTTTATGAAAAGACAAGCAGCTTTGATTTTAAATCTCTGAACACGAACTATCAGTTTCTGATAACAATAATAATAATAAATAAAACAATATAGGCCTAATAACGTAAATTCGTGGATACACCATAGTAAATTGCTAAAACTCATCAAAACATAAGCGATATGAGGTCAAAGCGACGACTAACTTCTTAATTCAGACTGTAGGATAGGGGAAATGAAAGGAACTGCCTACGCTAAAATATCACAAGTCTGACTTTAATATAAACCGACAACATCTAATTGCTACCA
Organism: Nannoperca obscura; assembly: GCA_036024295.1. Taxonomy (NCBI): domain Eukaryota; kingdom Metazoa; phylum Chordata; class Actinopteri; order Centrarchiformes; family Percichthyidae; genus Nannoperca; species Nannoperca obscura. The sequence continues at coordinate 40,160 of JAVQJL010021395.1, read as the reverse complement.
ATATAAAAACAGAGTTTCTTTTTTTTTTAAAAGTGAGCGAATAGCGGTATTTTGTGAGATAGCACGAACAGAAAGTGGCTGCACTGTAACGTTGAGTCCCTGCGCGCAGCAGCGTCAAACATTTCCGAAAATGATGCGTGTTCATCTTCCGCTCAAGTTAGGTGGAGTGAGCCCCAACTTAACAGGCTCGTCCGCATTATCGGTTCTAAAACACTGTAACCAATTCAGAGTGGAGGAAACGGCGAGCCCCCAGCCCCAAAAAACACCACTCTCTCTCCCCCCGGTTGGCTGTCGCCATTTTAAGCAGGCGACATGCAGCTGGCCAGCACCGCTGAGCCGAAGCGCAGCCCGCAAAGGTAAGGCTCGACAATTAGCTCCCACAAGTTTGGCAAAGGTGAAACACTCGCGTAAATGTGTATCGTAAAACCACACTCACCTCGCTTTGTCGTAGCTCAGTGTATGCAGCGCAGGGTGTCTTTTTTTAAGTTTAACAGTGATATGGGCTCAGTATAGCCACAAACTGACGTGAGGTTTGGGGCTTCACTGATGGCAACTTATAGGTGTAAGCCCCCTCTGTCCATCGGCTGGTGATAAACGTGACACTGGAGCCAGACCGGTCCCTACAACGGTCCCCCCCCTACCCCTCGGTTTTTTTTTTTTTGCGCTTGTTTATTTCGAGAGGCTCTCGGTGTTAAAGCAAAGCAGTGGAGGGGAGGAAAATACGACGGACGTACCGAGGGAAGAGACGGACACGTGACGCAGACGTCACTGACGGTGGAGTTGGCGTGAGAGCTCGAGCTCCGCCGCGCAGGAAAGAGCAGAAGTGAATCAGACATGCCGTCCTGACTTTGACCCAACAACCCGGCGACGGCGGTGGGGGGGGGGGAGGTCGTGCTCGAGTTTTAGAACGAGACAAAAGCGTCACCTGCCCCGGTTAAAGCGTGATGTTACAGTAACTCACACCTGCCCCCCTCCCAGGTGACTTGTCTTAAAGAGATAGTACAAACAGTGGGTCAAAAGTTATCACGCACCCCCCCCTTCCCCCCCTAACCGTACCCAAACAGCTAGCCTACTGTACACAAGCTCGTAAACACATACTAATAAACACAACAAATATCACTGGTCATTCACGTGTTCAGTATGTAATGACCCTGGCTGTTTGGCCCCTGTTGTCACCAAGTTCCCATCAAGTAGGCTACTATAAATGTCAGCTTTATTACATTTTGCACATGAGACACAGAAAAATTCAGCCTTCATATACTGGAATACTACTCGAGTGCAGGTTTGTCTGTTATTTAATGCAACACAACTTTATTTAAAAAAAGAAAAAAATAACACAAGGCCCCTCTAGAAGATAGAGCCACAAGATTATGTGATGATTCAGTTGCAAGGGGATGTTGTAATTCAGTGGTGCAAATTCTCTTACAAATTTGCAAGTAATCAAACTACCAAAAAGCAGCTGAGACACAGTGAACCTGGGGCTCTCTTCAGACCCCGGGGCAATTGTCCGCTTTGCTCGGTTGGAAATACAGCCTTGCACAGGCATGACACTAGAAAATATTTCATACTATTTCTTGACTTAATAGTGTACAAGTAATGTTTTTGTGAAATCTGCCAAAGTAAAAGTAAAAAACAACAGCTATTTTACACAGTTTACAATACATTTTACCATGTTACGTGTGTTTACTAAGAAAGGGCCAATATGCCCTCCACTCCATATCAATTTCTATGTCCACTCAGTTGCCACTTCTTTTGGGAACCCTGAATCTGATCTCTAATATTTAGTTTTAGGTCATTGATAAAAATGGCTAAAATAAACATTTCTGAATATAACATATTACAGTACAATTCATGACCACAAATTACAGCCTCCAAATTGACCATATTTGAGACAACAGCTCTCTAAAAATCTGAACATTATTATTATTGCAGGGCTGTTGTATTAGAGTGCAATAGTTTGTATTATTGTATTATTTCTCGTCTCCAGTTACAATGGGAATAGGTGAAGTTGTGCTCTGAAATATACCCTAAAATCCACCCAAGTCAGAGATGTGGTGAAATGGGGGTTCTTGCTTCTCTAAAAGAAGAGTAGAATATTTTTCACAAAAATATAAATGAAAGTAACATCTTAGAATCAACTGTTCACCTTCTACAAAAAGGATGTATAAATGTAAAAGCTACTCCGTTACATGTGGTTACAGTTTCCACAATTTCTCATAAGAATATTAATATCATAAGATATAAAGCTTTACACATATTAGTACATACATTCAGCATGGCCAGTGTAACTGTGAATCTACTATGGCACACATTATGTAAAACTATTATAATGCACGCATGCAATTAGATTCAAATTAAACATGATGACACATCCCCCACATCTTCCTAAATGACTCATTTGATGCTTAGTGGGTCAATTTTAAGACTCAAAACAGAAATTTAGAAGTTACACTTACTGTATCTCATCTGCTTGTGGTTAAAATGTATTTATAACACTAATTCCAGCATATTATTCCTGTTATCACAACACAATACATACAGATACTCAAGTCCTAGTGCTGAGAAATATATATTATAATATTAAAATACCATCAGAATCCATTCAGAAGTGAGAGAAGTCTGCCATTATATTCTTTTTCATTACAATGTACAGGAGTCTAAAATTAATTAATTACATTTAATTTGTGTTTCAATTTCCACCTGAGATCTTATTGTGAACCTGCTGCCGTCTGTCAAAGCCAGTTCCTTTTCAATGTTTCTAACACTAACGTCATAGACTTTCTCTTCTTCCATCAAATCTCGTTACAAAAAAGTCAACCAGTTTTATTTGTCCGACTGAGGCTCTGTTAGAGCCACATAGTAAACCCGTCTAATCACATTATTAGTCATATCACTCCAAATACGCCTGTTAATTAAGCAATCAATCAAGACAGTTAAGGCCAAGCAATTGTGGTCCTCTCAAATCCGTGATGATCAGGAGAGTCAGATAAGATTTTCACTAAGTGGAGGGAGGCTCACCATCATAAAGGAAGCCCTCTGCTGGACAGCAGGGAGAATGACAGAAATCTCAACGACCTAAATTAAGTGAGCATCCATTATGGCTCAGTAATAATAATGGCTATGTCAATTTATGCCATTATTTCATATAATTGTTCAGTGATTATTGTTTAAAATAAAACCTGCAGCTTGATTTGTTTATTCCACAAAAAGATAATATAAAACTCTGACAAATGTGCCAACTTTTCAGGAAATCTGGATGTCAGAATATACAACTGTTGTGTATATTTGTAGCCTGTAAGACAAAGTGGCTCATGATTTTTTTGGCTGGTGAACCCCTAAAATTAAGTATTGTTTCATTTTAAAAACCTTTAGAGGCTAAACTTTCCAGTATTTCACATGAAATAAGCAAAGATTGGAGAAAAACCCCATTAATCATCTCCTGATCACTCAGATATATCTTTTGTTTGACACCTTGGAGGGGCACCGACACCCAGGATGGAAACTACTGTTACGTCTGCTGAACAGCTGTGTATGTTTTGATACCATAAAAGATGCACAGCGCATCTAAGTTTTATGATATCGAATGAAATGCTTGACCATGGCAAACACTATTGCAGTGCCATGTACTGTAATGTTGTATACACATTTATTTAATGACAGCTGCTTCAGATGAAAGGAAGTGTGAGGAAAAGATACATTTATTCAGTGTATTGACAGCAGTCCAAAATAATTGCCAATTCAACACGAGCCACTTGATGAATAATAACTGATATAGGGGCTGAGAGATAATGAGAGAGAAATTTGAGATAAAAAAAACAAATTCAACACTTCCTTGGGGCATGGCATTGCCATGGAAGCAGGATATTATAACATAGCATGTCACAGCCTGAGGGACAACCATGGAGCAACACATTAAACAATACTGAGTCCCTTCAAAATCTGCCTCCTATTTTAGATTTGATCTTTTTACTTATTATTACCATTGCATCATCATGCAACATCATTACCAATTGCATTATACTGGTCAACTATATGTCATCTTATATATCCAGTGAACTTTAAAACGGGACACCTGCTTCTTATTCTATATATGTATATGGTGTTGAGCCACAACGATTGGTCAATTATTCAATTAATTGATCTGCAAGAATTTTGATAATTAATCTTTTTCATTTTATTTATTCAGTTTATGTTGGTTACAGTAAAAAATGCAATTTCTTTAACGTTTTTCTTTCATTATAAAATACTCATAATGAGATAACGTGAAAAACATTTGTAGTCATGTTTTGTTACATACTGAATTACTATACTTTTTTGTAAACCTGCATTGGCAATATTGTACTTGATTATGACTGCCATTGAAAGCGTTTACAGATCTTCACCACTGGGCGTCGCTGTAGATTTTAATGCAGCTTCTTGCAAAAGAGACGCAGAAACGTCGCACTCTCTCATTGGCTGTTCGTGGCTGGGGGTCAAACAATATTGCGCATGCGCGAATAGCCTTTTTAGGTTAGCGACTGAAAACTGTCAGATCAGCGGAGCGTACAATCCTAGTACCTTCAAATATCTCACAATACTTTTTTCCCCTAGTCATCGCTAGAGACTTAACTCTAGTTTGAGGCGTCATCAGATTTAGATTCTAACTTTTCGACGTCGGTAGCCGAAAGAAACAGCAAAGAATGACGAGCAGTATAAAGCGGAAAGAAGAAAGTCATCAGCTGAATGGGGGTGTAAAACAGTCCACATGGAGCAAAGCCTTCAACAGTAATGCTGCTTGGGATGAGAAGGTCAGTCAGTTGCCCTTTTAAAAATTTAGCGCAGCTGTTATATTGTTAAAGTCGCTTTTAGTTGCCTCAAAGGTCTCAGTGCACCTGTTTGGTTGTCTGGTTTTCATAAAGACGGCTATCTGGAGCTAGCTGCAATGCTAAGGATTAATCAGATTTGGTTTGGTTAGCTGTCGAATCAAAAAGGTTTGGGTTTAATTCAAAACAAGACAACGAAGTCGACGACATGCAAATCTTGCTGGCTTTTATGATTTCCTACTCATTCAATTTATGGGATCAAGTCAGTGAAATGCCCTTTTAATAATCACTCACATTCATGTCTATTAATCATTTTCATCAATCATTAATCATAAAAGTAATTGATTGACAGATTAGTCTGTAACATGTCAAAACTATTTTAAAAACTCCCTACATTTGAGAGGCTGGAATGCGTGACATTTTTGCTTGAAAAATTACTCAAACGATTATTCAATTGTCAAAATAGTTTTTTATTTAATTTACTGTTGATTGATTAATAGTCACCTTTGCAAGCTTGCTGTGGTGTATTTCCCCATCAGTTTGTTTCACCCTACCTTAACTTTAACCCAAACCCTGTTATTTCAGCGACACCCAACCATAAGGATATCTAAATGAAGCCTCTAACCCACACACCAGAGGGCAGTGCCACGAGAGACTCTTTTTGAAGGAGAACCAGACTTTGACTAGCGCCACATCTCGCTGTTTAGTCAAAACATTAGATTATGCATTCCTGTTATGAACAGTTTGTTTTCTTCTGTCGAAGGAACCTGGCTACTACTAGCCCTTATTACCTGCATCAGGGCTAGATGTGGACATGTTTTCTTGACAGATACACCATAAAATACATTTCCTACATGGGAAACATCAGAAAGAGAACGTCAAATTAAGGGAGTTATAATGCATTTCTCTTGTAAGCGTGATGTTGTTCCATAAGTCAGTATTTGCATTACATCATTTCAATCAAGATTCTGTGTTTTGTTTTCCAGGACGAGTTTTTAGATGTGATCTACTGGCTTCGGCAAATTATTGCAATAATCCTTGGTGTGATCTGGGGTGTTGCACCGTTGAAAGGATTCCTGGGAATAGCCATGTAAGTATTCTGTGCAGCCTGTCTCACCCATACATCTTTAACTGAGCCTGGTCGTCTCTTCATATGTGATTGTACCAAAGAATAAAAGTTAACGTCTTCATGTGTTTGCCTTGTTAGATTCTGCATCATCAATGCTGGCGTCCTGTATGTATACTTCAGCAGCTTTCAGCAGATTGATGAGGAAGAGTATGGTGGCACGTGGGAACTCACCAAAGAAGGCTTCATGACATCTTTTGCTCTGTTTCTGGTGGGGATGCTAATATTTATAGGAACACATAGGCTTTTTGTAGAGTGGGGTAAATTCATTTAGGCTGTCTTTAGAAGTAGAGGTCCAAAATTTGGTCCAGTTGTTCCTCTGTTTTCGCAGAGTGGACGAGTATACTATATAGCATTTGAGCGCCGCAGTTTTGGGTGGAGATTACAAACTGCATTGGCATCTTATGCTTACTTCATAAGCACTTAGTGTATTAGTCTATGCTAGACTGCTAAAAACACTTTTTTTAATTTTAACTGTGTTCTGTAAATTTATGTAGGCCTAGTATTGTTTAAATGGGTGACCTTAAAAATATTGACATTTTTAGGGTTTTTAATTTCTCACATTTCATGATTTTGTGTCCAACATCTAAATTCAAAGTTTTATTTAGTGTTTCTTAATGCTTTGTAACCACAAAGCATTAAGAAACACTAAATAAAACGCTGCATCCGTAAGAGACAGCTCACAAATAGAGAAAACATTGATCAATTCTTCTGTGGTTTTTGAAATGCATAGGTGAGCGCTACCTGCCTAAAAATGTATGCAAAATCTCACACAGACTGCGACCCATCTCGCACAGTGTACAGGCAATGAACCTGCAAGGTTATTGTTCTTGTGCAGTGTGTGGGTGCCATAAGTTCTCTGTCTGACATGAGATCTTAATTTTCATTTTAAGATAAGTTTTCAGTATTTGGGGTTTAGTGTTTTCTTTTTTTAGTTTAGCCTATCAGTCAGTTTGTAATGAGTTCACTGTGTTGTGAAATGACTCAACCTGCTGTTTGTGGAGCATATGATTTGATGATCATCAGTGTCTAATCTGTCGTTTTTTCTTTCTTTACCAGGTGGTGTGGATAATCTTTTACACGGCTCTACATTATGACTGAGAGGAATCCATAGGACACTAAATACAAACATTTCTGTTGAAGTACATTGTCAAGACAGATGAACTCCATGGCTTGAGGGGTGCCAACTACATACAGTATGACTTTTCAGTGTGCAGTGCATCATGGGAGTCCTAGTTTGATTAACAAGATTCTGCAAGACCACCGTGATGATCATGTTCAAATACTGTACATCTCTCTAGTTTGGGGGGGGGTTCCTTTTTAAGGCACCCTCCATTACACTGCCCATATGTTATATTTCCTTCCTTGCTTCGTCGTCATCATCTCTGACAAAACACTAACAAATTCGAAAACAAATAGTTCAGCTGAGATTGGTTGCAGTTCTAGTTATCATGGAAAGAGTACCTTGATGTAAATCAGAGTAAGGATTCTGTCGTCTTTGTTGGTTTCCTACAGGCCTTTCTTCTGTTTTAGAAGAGTGATGTGAACACAAATACAACACACTGTAAAGATAACCAGTATGTGTATTTTATCCTGGTTTACTGCACATGACCCGATCAATTAAGTAACAGGAACTGGACAATAAAAATAAAATCTCATTATATAGCCATTAGGGTTCAATCAGTAAATGAGTGTGAAGTGTTGCCTTTTAATTTAGGGACAAAATTGACCATACTGGATGTATAAAACTACCAGTAAAGGATTAATTATGTGGCTTCACTGTTAAATCACCCCTCTGAAATTCCACTCCAAGATTATGTTTGCCTTTTTTAGAAAATATCTGGACATGACAAAATAATTAGCTTAAAAGTGTCGTGGCAGAAAAGCACATTATAGGTTATTGTTAAGGTTACCAGCTACAGTATGGCTGTGGTTTTAAGGGTGGACTTGGCTAGTTTCATCATATATTGAATGGTGAATATTTTTTTTTGCTCACTGCATATAAACAACGCATTTTTGAATGAAATCTGTCAATTGTTATTTTTTCTGAAGGGTCACCAATTGGGAGGGGGAAATGTAGCTAACCACAGCTGATATCTCACTCGTGCTAATTTTCGACATCAAAAACAAATGCTGGTGGTAAGAAACACACATCAGCTGATATCCACTCCCGATGCCAGTATCTGCTAGTAGTATCCATGCGCTGTTACTTCAGTCAGGAACTAATTACCATCTAAGTCATCTGTCCATTCAAATTATTTCCTCAGAGCAAACAGGGAGGAAACATGCATGCCGTTTTCAGATGCAAATGTTCACAGATTTAAGCTAAAAACTGATCTGTGCACTGCCATGACTTGCTGTTCGTATATCTAGGTGTCATTTATTAATGGCCTTAGTTAGGAGGGTGGAAATAATTTTAAATGTATTCTGTTTTTTCTCACATGTAGCTTCCAGATCAAAGTCTTACCTGTTGTTTTGAAATTAATTTTAACTTGTCTGTAAATTCTGTACAATGTCCCTTTTGTCAAAGCCACCTTGTATTACACAGATTTATTTGTACTTGTGTTATATCTGGCTTGATGTAACATTTCTCAGTATTTTATAGTGAAGAACTTTTAACGACCGCTGCAACACTTGCAAAGTTCTTGTAATGATACTGTTATATTAGATATGCAGCTGGTGTTTGAAAGGATTGTATTTTCTGATCAAATCTTTTGGGAATCATTAAACATGGGCTTTATTTGGCCTCCATTTTCAAAGAGATGGTATTTGTATTTTGTGAAATGCAGAAGAAATTCTAGCACGTTGTCAGATGATTAATTCAGTGATTGTTATAAGAGCATGTGCCTTCGCATTGGACTGCATGCTGATGTTACTAGGAAGCAGATTTTTCTTTTATTGAAATGCATAGGACTGCAATTTATTCTCTCCATATTTTGGAAAGTTATTTTTGCCAGCAAAACAAAAATACATGAAATAGTAGAAATGATAAAATAACACTCATGGTGAGCCCCTGTCAAAAGTTCTATTGTTGGATCTTTATTACTGATTTATATTTATGTTGTAGCTAGTTGAACTACTTGAAATTGCTTTATTTACTGTTGGTTGCATCGAATTTTTAAGATGACCATATCATTTGTATGTAAAACCCCTGATCTTTAAAATAACTATTTGTACTGGAGTAAAAAGTGCAATATATATCTCATAAATGTAGTGGAGAAGAATAAAGTAGCATAAAATGGAAGAGAAGTACCTCAAAATTATACTTAAGTACAGTACTTGAGTAAATGTACTAATTTAATTTCAACCACTGGTTATGAGATATGAAGTCAAAACCTTGACGTACTTACACTATAGTAACATTTTAACCGTTTTTGTTCTTTTCCCAATACTTCTTTTATCCTTTTTTTATGACTATGTATATATATATATTATATTTATTTGCACCTATTGTTGGCACCTGCTGGAAAAGCATGAATTTGCAGTTGCGTCTGTTTTCAGACGCATTGACATCATTCATAAAATCTCTAAGAAAATCCTGATGATTACGTCATCTACAAAGAAGGAAAAAAAAAAGTGACGTAAAAAGCAAGATGGCGGCTCCCCTTTCCACGATGAAATTTTGGAAGCCGGGTAAGTACGAAAAAAAATGTATACATTGAGCTTTTAATGTAGTTTTTTCGGGTTTATATTCATTAACGTACATCTGCTAATATAGTCCGGTCGGTCTCGGTTCGGCTGCAGCCGCGCTCACAGCATCTGCGTGATCTCTGCAGCTACTAGAGTTCAGCTCGGGTAACGTTAGCTCTGCGGATTCAAAGTACTGGATAACCTGCCAAAACAAAACATACAGAGAGGCAGAAAGTACGACGCGCTGCGTGAATACAATCAATCAAAAAGGCACAAGTGGCGGGCTTTCGTCGCCTATTAGTCCTTCATTTCACGTCAGGGCACATTGCACTAAACCCTGGCTGTCATCCTCTTAAATCCTCAGCCTGCTCACATTTAAATAAAACATCTTATCTTCCCCTTCGCCATCTGCTCTGCCCCAGGTTCTGAGGCACCGGGGATCTCAGAGGAGCGCGAGCTCAACACAGAGACCACCGGCTCCCCCGTCATCTTCAACCCGCACACCGCCCTCTCCATAGAGAAACAACGACAGAAACTCCCCGTTTTCAAGGTTCCACGTCGCTCCTAAACGTGCATGAGTGTAACAATAGGGTGGGACGAGTGGGTTGAACGTGGTCTAGTGTGTCTCCCAGCGATGTTTAATGCTTGAATATGAACTTTTGTCGTTAATTGTTTCCTATTCAGCACAGAAACAACATCCTATACCTGGTGGAGAGCTACCAGACTGTCATTATAGTTGGTGAGACGGGATGTGGGAAGACAACACAGATACCTCAGGTTAGTATCATTTAGGCCAGGCGACATTATGGCACTACTTTGAAATATGGTCTAAAATGAGTGAGAACTGGTGTCTAGCATTTGCTTTGCCTAGTCTGAAAAGGGAAACGTATGCTCAAAGTCACATTTGCACCAAATGTAACAGCCTAAGGCACAACATTGCTGCAGTGGACCGGTACCCTTCATGTGACTTAACTCCTGCCTGACCTTGTCTTGATGCTTAGTGGCCTCTTTTTTGTTGTTGTTGCAGGGTTTGGACCACATCAGCTAGGGTTTAATTTATGCAAAGTTTGCTGTTCTGCAACACCAGTGTCTCATGCTTTGTGCTCGTCTCCTTTTTGATCTACCTTCTCCTTTCATCCGCCCTCCCTTCAGTACCTGCTGGAGGCTGGCTGGGCAGCCGAGGGGAAGGTGATTGGAGTGACACAGCCTCGACGCGTGGCTGCTATCTCTGTAAGACCTCTGCTGATGTCGGGTTGCCGCTCCGCTGCTTGCCAATGTCATTTCACTGCAAGAAATTTAGTTCCCACTGAGGGACACGTGCCCGCTTATAATTCCATATTTTTCCCCTCTTCCCTGCTGACAGGTAGCTAATCGTGTAGCAGAGGAGCGGGGGGCCCTGCTGGGACATGAGGTGGGCTACACTATCCGTTTCGATGACTGCTCTGATCCCCACGCCACAAGAATCAAGGTACCCCCCCTCCTCCTCCCCCCCTCATACCCACCCTAATTCGCTATTTGTGTGAAGTCTTCATTACATGCTGTCCTGTGTTTGGTTCGTTCCTTTTTAGTCCTAAATTGCACCTGTGCGCTTCAGTTTCTTACAGATGGCATGCTGGTGCGGGAGATGATGGCTGATCCTCTTTTGAAAAGATACAGGTGCGGGGTTGTAATTATGACATCGTGTGCTGTTGGCCGTTTACACAACACATATTTTGCCTTGTCATGGAAGGAAACACACTGGTGTTGCTTCAACATTCAAGTGTCCCAGTATGCTGTGACAGTGGGGCAATTGAGCCAGCATGAAACTGAAGCAGCTAAATGGAATTCAGCCCTTATTCATTTTATCATTTACACCCGTGCTTTCCTGCTGTGACATGTCAAACTGTGTGTGAAAAAGACATATAAGCTTGCTTTTGTTATGAAGACTGGATTAGATTCACTGTCATGTTTTGTTTTTTATTGTACTTTTCTCCTCAGTGTGTTGATGCTAGATGAAGCACATGAGAGAACCCTGTATACAGACATAGCCATTGGTCTACTAAAGAAGGTGATCCCAGCTCTTTAACTTTCATTTATAATTTACTAGCCATGAGTCTAATCCTATAAAGTTGTGCCTTGTCTCGTCTTCTCCATTCTTTTTTACTGTGTGTGTGTGTGTGTATGTGTGTGCGCGCGCGCCCTGATTTTTCTTCAGATTCAGAAAAAGCGGCGAGACCTGAGGCTGATTGTGGCCTCTGCCACTCTGGATGCCAAGGTGACTGCATCATTAAGATGAGCAGATATGTGTGATTAGCGAGACAAGAGAAACAAAGACTGACGGAGGAAAAGTTGATGTCAGGTCAGATCACATTGTGAAAGAGTATTTAATTGCTTTGTTGCTGCTAAACATTGGAATAATATCAATTGATAAAAATGAAGATGAACTTTCACTTTAAATATAATAATTTCTTACTGTTTTAACTGGCAAATGTCACTTTTCATGATTTCTCAATCAACTTCGCTGGAAGCTGCGTAACCCGTATCTCTACAGCGAATGAAATAGGGCCGGGAGAAATAAAAAGAAAGTTAGAAAGTTATGGTTCAACGTCTCATTAATGTTCCCTTCGCTAACTGAATATCACCTTCATCTAAAGAAATTCCATGACTTCTTCAATCTGAATGAGTCCGGGGATCCCAACAAGGACACGTGTGGAATTCTGACCGTGGAGGGACGCACCTTTCCCGTGGACGTCTTCTACACTGTCAGGTAGGCAACACACATCATCCAATCTGAGGAAATGGTGTATAATTTGCGTCTTTTGAAAGTCTTTTGTTTGTTCTCAGTCCTGTCCCAGACTATGTGAAGGCCACAGTGGAGACAGTGCTGAAGATCCATGAGACAGAGGACGATGGAGATGTCCTGGCTTTTCTTACTGGGCAGGTTAGTGACTATGTCCAATACTACTAATCCCCACTAATCCCATTTTGTATTTTATTACCATATTGTAGAGTGGTACATCTACTATTCTTTCCTTTACTATTCTTAATCGTCTGCGTATCATTATCCCTCGTATCTTTCCCCCCAGGAAGAGGTGGAGAAAGTGGTGTCCTTTCTGCAGGAGCAGGCCAGGTCTCTGTCACGATACGGCATGAAGAAACACCTGAGAATCTTGCCTATGTACTCTGGTCTACCTTATGCTGAGCAGATGAAGGTCTTTGAGAGGGTGCCCTCCTCTGTTAGAAAGGTAAATGTGCTGCCTTGGTTTTCTTGCATTGCTAGAGGTAAGAAATCTGATGTAATTTCATAGTATGTGAAGTCTGCAATCCAAGCAATACCAAAACTTCTCCAAATAATCAGACTGAATTGCCGTTTCATTTCACTCCTTATGCGATTCAACGATCTGGAACAAGCTTACCACAAAATAATAAAAGAATCAAATTATTAACACTGATTCTACTAGATATATTTTAACTCATGGAACCAAAATCTCCATCACAGTTTATCACCGTCCATCTCTCAAAAAGCTCTATTAAATATATATTTACAGATATATTTTGGGCTATATATAAAATGGCAGAGATGCTAATTAATAACACTTGAATTTTTGTAAAATCATGACTTCCGAATATGACCTTATGGTTGACCCCAACCATATTATGTTGGAATCAGTGACGTAAACGCAACAAGAACATTTTGAGACATAATAAACGACAATAGCTGGCAAAACGTAAAAAAAAAAAAAGTGTAACGTACAAACCATTTGACTTATTCCTGGCTTGCGTTTCTTCCAGGTTGTCGTGGCAACTAACATAGCCGAGACCTCCATCACTATAAATGGAGTTGTGTTTGTCATCGACTGTGCGTTTGTGAAGCTGCGGGCCTATAATCCCCACACTGCCATCGAATCGCTGGTGGTCACTCCCATCTCCAAGGCTTCAGCCAGCCAGAGGGCCGGGAGAGCTGGCCGAAACCGACCTGGGAAATGCTTTAGACTATACACAGGTATGTGTGAGTGTGCAAGAATGGAAGAGTGATGATAAGCGTTGTAAAATAACGTTTGTTAGACAAATTGTGCGTTGTTAACATTTGTGGCTGTTGTGTTAGAGTCTTGTCCTCCACGCTCCACCCTCTCTGCCTGTTTTTCTGTCACACTTTGTCTTTCCCTCCCTGTGTTTCTTATTGCCTCTGTTCCTTATATCAGAGGAGGACTTTGAGAAACTGCCTGCGTCTACTGTGCCAGAGATGCAGCGCACCAATTTGGCTCCTGTCATCCTGCAGCTCAAAGCATTAGGCATCGACAACGTGCTGCGGTTCAGCTTCCTTTCTGTGAGTAGCTCACTCTGCATCCACAGGGTGGTTGGGATGTGTTCACCCACTGTGAACGGAATTGTACTTTACATTTTAATTAGCTTAAATGGCCTCTGGGGAAAAATGCATAGAAACCATAAAATTAATGTAGTCATTGTGTCTTTGTGCTTTACTAGATGTAATGACAAGACTTCCCAAGTACACCGTCTTTTCACTTTATTCCGTCCTTTAGAGTAAAAATTGTAATTGTTGGATTTAACATGCGTTTCTTTTTAAATATATTTTTGCAGCCTCCTCCAGCTCAGACCATGGTTCAGGCTCTAGAGCTGCTCTACGCACTGGGAGGTAAGAAACAAGGCTGTCAGCAGGGTGGTAAAGTAGAAAGGGAAGCTGTCCTTCAACTGCAAGACAAAATTCTGTGTCTGCAAACTTCTACAAGCTCAGGTGTCCTTGCACATGATGCAGAATCTTAACCAGTTGTGTGTCTGTTGGCAGGTCTAGACCATTACGGCCGTTTGACTGATCCCATGGGCGTGCGGATGGCGGAGTTTCCCCTCAGCCCGATGTTCGCCAAGATGCTCCTCGAGTCGGGAAACTATGGCTGCTCCAAAGAGATTGTTACCATAGCAGCAATGATGCAGATTCAGAATATATTTGTTGTGCCATCCAATCAGAAGAAAGCTGCCGTAAGTGAAAAGAGGCTTTCAAAAAAAGCATGTTGTATATTTGTCAGAAACGCTTTGTCAGCATAGCAATTATCCCATCTTTTTTTCGCTATCTCACCCTGCAGGCCCGAGAGCACAGGAAATTTGCAGTTGCTGAGGGAGACCACCTCACCATGCTGAATGTGTATGAAGCATTCATTAAGGTATAATGTGTGTCTATATATGTAGTCGTTGAAAGTGAACACAACATTTGGGGCTTGTATAGTCAGCAAGTCGGGGGAAAAGTAGACTTTGATCAGGACTCTGAGCCCTTTTCTTCTTTCCTGCAGCACCAGAAGAGCTCCCAGTGGTGTCAGGAACACTCCCTCAACTATAAGGGCCTGCTGCGGGCCGTGACTGTACGGGAGCAGCTCCGGCGCCTCATGAACAAGTTTAAGGTGCCACGGACCTCCAGTGAAGGTATGTACAGTAGGTTCCATATCTATGTAATGTGTGGAATTGTATCTAGGTTGCTCTACTGTGTTTTGTTTTTCATCTTATAAATGCACTGCTACTTTCGAAGAAGCCTGATATTAGTATGAAAACATATGGTTTTTAAATATGACTTGATTGCGAAAAATGGTTCATTTCTGTTGACAATGCTCGACTGCCCTCAACATTTTTTGCATAACAATCTTATACATAACTAAGGTAAAATGGTTATTAAGCATGTTCATTGCTACTTTCTCTTGCACAGGTGACCCGGATGTGATCTTGAAATGCATTGTATTTGGGTTTTTCGCTAATGCAGCCCGTATTCACCATTCTGGTTCCTACCGGTGAGAGTGCTCTTTTATTAGATGTCCACTTTTCATGTTGTTTCTGCTGCTATTAACCACACCACTGTCACTTTGCCTTATAAACTTTGTCTCCAAATGCTTGTGTATAGTTTCTATTTTGTCTTCTTTTTCATTGTAGTTTTTATATACCTTGTCATTGTGCTGTTGCAACAACTGAATTTCCCCTCTGGGGATCAATAAAGGTTTATCTCTCATCTATTCCCCAGCAAAGGAATTCTTTCTGCACTTTTAAATCACATGACATACTCTCGTATTCATTTGCCCTGCCAGGACTTTACGAGACGATCGTGAGCTTCACATCCACCCCAACTCTGTGCTGTTTGGAGAGAAACCACCAAAATGGTCAGTACGTTTTCTTCTGCAGCACTGTTCCCTAATGTGCTGTCTTGTAAAATCAATGTGGCTTTCTTTTCCTTATGCAGAGAATGTACATACATTTCTAGTGTATGTAAAAGTGTTTCCAAAACTATGCTTAAAGCATCTTACATTGTCTCCTTTCCAGGGTTGTTTTCAATGAAGTGGTGCAGACATCAAAATACTACATGCGTGATGTGACTGCTGTTGAGTCGTCCTGGTTGGTTGAGTTGGCCCCTCACTTTTACAAGCAGGCTAAGGTAGGTCAAAGGAAGAAACCCCCTTACCCCAGCTTGTTATTATGTGGCCGGAGCCCCAGTCATATTGTTATGTTAAATCATTTCTGTGTTTAGTTTATGAAACTCTTTGAGCTTCTGACACTTTATTGACTACATTAATAGTCTGCACACAGGGTTATTTGATTTGAACATTAACTGTTTCCTGTCCCTTTTTCTCTTTCAGCATGGTTCACTGGCCAGCAAGAGGTCCCGGGTTCTCTAAGTCTTTCCGACCTTTCACCACATTAGGACAGGAAGATTCCTCTCAAATTGCCACTGTGCCCCTCTCCATTTCATTGTATATAAAGATGTAATATATATTTCTTGTCCATGTCCACCATCACAACCCCACCACAATACGTGACAATACCAGAATGGGATTAAGTGAATACATTTTTAGTGTTGACGTGAACACACGTGACTTGCATCACTTGAAAATGTCTATCTTGCTTTTTGGCAGTGATGTAGTTTATATTTTGATCTGTGAGAGTAAATGGTGATAAATGCGAGAATGAGATCCATTCATCTATGGTCTTGTAGATTACTTCATTCATACTTGTACATAGTCAGAGCAGGCTCAGGTACCAGGGAACGGCTCATGTACCACAAGCCCGTCCACACCTGGTTCTTGGCTTCATTATTTTTTTAATTGCTGTATTTTCCTGTTGCATGATAAATAATGAAAGACAATGGAATGTGAGGATATTTCCCTTTGAGAGACTTATGGCTTCGTTTTTGTTTTGTTTCTTTTTTTGGCTTATTTGCTTCCCCCACAGCCTGGGTGCCTTTTAATTATTTTAATTGGTTCACGTTATCTCCAATTTGGTTTCAATTTCTTAAACTTTCTGTACCTTCATGCAGAATGTAGTGGTATATATTTTCAGGAATTTGCTGCATGTCTTTATCTTTTTATGTCAACCTCCTACTTGGAATAATGATACTGTGAACAGACTGCTTTACTTTTTGATCCTTGTTTTTCCACTCTGTATTGCCACTTAACTACAGTCTAGCTCAGACATAGTGGCCTTGTCACCACTCTGTGCCAATTTGCTTTATCAGCCTAGTTCACATTTCATTATCAGATGGAATGTGTAAATGCACCCAAGCATTGTAAATGAAAAGCTGTGAAATCAAAACAAAAGTGCCATTTGTTCCTGTGATGACACAGTGCATTCAGACATGCATCCAAAGCCTCAAAGAAACAGTAGCATTTTTCTGATTTCAGCCGTCTCTTTGGCCATCATAATTGCCTTTCCTCTCAACGGGTTGTCTCAGTTTTGAGCAAGTTTTTTTGTTCCCTGTTATGTCAACATCATCTACCAGGTGTTCAGTAAAATGGCCAGCAAATTGTGACTTCCATTCCATATTGACTGCATGTGTTCTCCACTTCTGTTTTGGTTTTTATTTGTACTTTATGGTTTTGCTTTTCTTCAGAGGTATTTGGCCCCCGAAAAACGTCAGCGAGCAGTATGTTAAAGGTTTGTCATTTTACTCTGCTTGGACTTGCTTTCAAACTAGTAAGGTCACCGTCACCAAATT
This sequence comes from Nannoperca obscura, assembly GCA_036024295.1. Taxonomy (NCBI): domain Eukaryota; kingdom Metazoa; phylum Chordata; class Actinopteri; order Centrarchiformes; family Percichthyidae; genus Nannoperca; species Nannoperca obscura. Next base: position 22,639 of record JAVQJL010021395.1, on the reverse strand, counting down.
TACTTCTGCTTGCATGTTTCTTTTTTGTAGATCTTGTTATTGAGGTTACTACTGTAGATTCAGTGAAACTGTAATCAAACCACAGAACAACACACCACACCGTAGATGGGTAAACCAACTCAAATTAGATGGATATACAAAGTACCTTTGCATGTTAAACGGTACTCTGACGTAGACCTATACACTTAAGATCACCTTGTAGACTTACTGCAAATGAAAACATTTACGAGATGACTTGTTTATCCTCATTTGTGCTGATACGCTTGAGTGTGTATGCAGCCAAAGCAGTAATCTGTAGACCTGTGTAATTGCTCACCTCTGAGATAAAAACTGTCACCTGCCATTTCTTCCTCACATCCTCAAATAAAGCCTTATTGTCATTCACTAAGTGTTAGCTTTTGATTTATTGTTTCACTGAGCTACTGTTACTGTACTTTTTATGCAGTGTACAACTTTGTCAGGAGGTGTCACTGTTGTACCACAAACAGTGCCTACCCCGGGCGATCATCAGTAAGTGTGAGTGCATTCATGAGTGTCTCTTTGTATTAGTTCCCATTGTGATGTAGTGTGTAACTTCATGACACATGGGCAGAAAAAATGACTTAGATTTATGAGCCGTTAATTAATGTAGAGATGCAGTATGGTGGGCATATGGACCTAACTGCACTGAAAAAAAACTGCATGAGATACATTTAAGCATATTTTGCACAAATATGTCAACCACAGGTTAACCACATTTAGAGAGAGCCACATTTATTTGTATTTATGATGCGTTCCTGTCAGGTACAAGGTTGTTGTGCAGGTCAAGAGCTCCAGGGTTGCTGTGTGTACATTTGTTTGGGAATATGCAACACTAAAGCACAATATTAACTGACATGATAAAGGCCTTAAAGTGGGTCCTGCTTTATTACCTAACCTTATGCATAATCTTGAAGTCCCTCGTTTTGAGGTTTGTGCTCTAATTACTTTAATGAAATTAAAACGGAGCAAATCTGGGGCCAGGTAGAATTCTAGCATGGAAAGACTGTGTGGCAATTACTTTATTTTTTCTTCCAAATTTCTATATGCTCTACTAAAGCACAATTACAATCTAAAAATGTTAATTTGGCTCGTGTATTTTTATTTATTTATTTATATGTAATCTTGAGTCTTATAGAAGGGGCCTGTGTCAAATTAAGTTATAATACATTTACTATTTCAAATGATATTATGCTTACATGGTAGCTTACGTGGTAACAACACATTTTTGTTTGATCAAATTATCAGAAACTAACTATATCGGCATATTAGTATCCCCTAGCATAGAAATACTATTTGCTGTCTAGTGGAAATGATGTGGTAGGAGCCATATTGAACGCCAACCAGCTAATTGTTTGCCCTGGGGCGCTGAAGGTGGTCGGTGGGCAACAGTTCAGGATATTACAGGCGCAGGAGTACAGGCCGCTGCAATACAGCTTTTAGCCATCAGAGGAAGCACTGAGCACATGGTCGCTAAGCAACGCCGCCGAGCAGAGGGAGAAAAAAGCGCGCCAACTTTCTTTCTGTTCCACCTGAGTGTTTCGCAGCATGCTCATGGCTTCATATTTTAAACTTTCATTAGTTAGAAGCTACCAGACGCCAAGTGTTAACTCTAACACAAATGTGCTATGGAAAGTATATAAGCCGTGTACAGGGTGTGTCTAGTTACAACTTATTTAACTGACAGAAGTGCGCCTTAGTCAGCTGACTAGCTAGCTATCAACTCACATTCACTGCTAATCAGTTAGATACACACAGCATTCATTTTATGGTTAGCCAAATTGGTAGTTACTGCTGTTTGTCTGCATCTAACTCTAACGTTAAATTGGATTAAATTAGACGTAGCCACTCTTGCTGTTTTATAATGTTACTGCCTGATGCAACCGTTTTATATGCTTACTGTAAGAATGAGAAAACTATTGCTCTCCAGAACAAACTAAAATATGAACAGGCCTAAGCAATGTGTTACTGTTGGCAGCATGTACCTGCATTTGACTGTAAGCACTGGGTCAGATTACATGAGAAATAAAAGATGTTGAGTGGTTAATTTGCTCTATGGCTCAAACAGGAAGAAGGCTACTGCTCTTCGGACAAAATAGGATCCAAAACTTTTGAAGGTAGACCTACTCTCAATTACAGGAGGGGTAAAGAGTGAAAGGTCAGTGGAAAAATCTGCTCCACTCAAACCAATGGAGGGTTGAGTGCAAACAAGTCAAATTTTTGACCCCATCAAGCTTTAGATCCAGAGCATTTTATAGAGACAGTTGTGGTTTTGCCATTATTTACAGCACAAATGTTGTATACCTAGTTTCAACTGATTGCACATTTTTTTATTGCATTTGTGTTGTTGGTCAATGCAGCTGCTTCCTCTCAGATACTAAAATGGGCCGGTAAGCGAGCGAGTTAGAGTAGAGTTAGTAGAACTGGTGGAAGAAATAAAGGCTAAGGGTAAATGCTTATCTACCTGCAGTAGCTGTCTGGGGTGGCCACAGCCATAGTCAGTTTTAGGAGCAGGATTATTCAGATACATCCCTTTTCCATATGTCTTCCAGACAAGACAACACTATATCACTTAAAAATGTTACAATCAGGAGAGCGATCAGAAGCATTAATAATTACTCACTATGCTGCTGGCTTTAATTTTAGTTTTACACAGAGTACTGGCTCTCTGTGAGTGTAGGATGGAATTCTTCTGCAGCCAGTCAGCGGAGGGCAGTAGAGGGACTGTCTCTCCCTGGACTTAAGCTAAACAGCAAGAGGGTTGAGATGAGCATGTTGAAATACGTGGGCATTCCAGGAGATGTGTGTTCCTGCTCATCTTTTTCACTTTCTTTGGTTTCAGTAGCACAGCTCCATCTTACCTCACTGAGCTACACATTTCACATAAACAGACCTTAAAATGAAGGTGTGGTAACTGCTCCCACAGAGAAAGACAAGCAGAATTCAGAAAAATAAGCAATCAAACCGAGTTATTGCAATTATTCTCACCAGTGACAAAAGCAGATACTTAACAAGTACTAATGACACGGTTAGGAACTTATCTGTGTGTGTTGTGCAGTTGTTCTTTCGCAAAGTGAATGCATGCCCAGCATCTATAAGTAGAAATCTCAATTGCATGTTTTTGATGTTAAGAGGACGGCTGGTTCCCTGACTGTGTATTGTTGGTATAAGATGGAAAGAGGAGACAATGAGACAGTATAGGAGAAGAAAAGTAATGCTTGTGGTGAGCGTGGACTTTTAGTCCTTGGGCCAGTTATCTCAAAGACCATCCCAGAAACAACCGCACAGTTGGCAGTGGGCTCCAGCATGCGGTATGATGGGTATGTTTACACTCTTGGGTCATCAGTAATGTAGCATAGATTCCCCAACAAATTGTTTCAATCAAGATTCGGCAAAATGATTTGCCTCTTGTGTCAGTTAATCAGTAATGATTATTAGTAACCACCTAATGCTGTAATTAGTGCAGTAATTAGCCATTAACTGTATCAAGCAAGGCAAAGCGCTGCTCACACATTAGTCAGTGTGATTGAATATCCCGCTTAACTAGATATGATATTCAAATATGGACCTTCTTTCAAGATTTGTCTTTTCTCCCGCAGTTTGCCAATTGTGTGGCTATCTCAGGTAACCAGTTTTGAGCTGCTGTCAATTCTTTTATGTGGTCAGGTTGCCCGTGTTGGCAGCCACTTTTCCTATGTATGTAATTAATTTATTCTGTCTGAAATAACTAGTCAAATTATGTGTATAGTGTCAGGACAGTAGGACCCTGTCTGAGGCGGTTGGACTACAAATGAGAAATAGAACTCAAGAGGATGGAAATGTTTACTACTGTTTTGGTTCAAAGGAGCACATCATGTAGTGCCACATACCTGTTTAAACAGGAAAAATCTGAATGTTGCTCAGTACATTAGCTTTTTATACATTTACTCCATCATTCATTTTATTTTGCAATAATTGAAGCTGAGCCTTGTTCTTTGTAACATCCATTTTGTGTACCGGTGTGTCTGTAACAATGCGAGAACCAACAAAGATGTGAAATGTGGTGAATCATTCTTGATATGACTTTTTGATTATTGAGATATGGAGTGAAATTCCCCGGGCAGCATTATTGCCAAAATAAACATTTAATACAAACAATTGTAACATGACCACCGTGCTGTTATTAACGAAAAGCTTCAAATCTTATTGCTGGACTTTTTATTTTATGATTATTCAGTGATGCAATTTATCATTGTTAAAAAGTCTGACCCAACCTGAGTTACAAGAACTGTTCTCCTAATAGAAACAGACTTACTTTTTATTAAACAAAGCATGGAATCTGTGTGTCTCAATAATGGGTTTAGTACTATGTGTTTTGTGTCTTGTATATTGTGTTTTTTAGGGATCTTTGGAAGTACAATGAGTCAAACACTGCAGCATTGGTCTTCGTGTCATCTGCCAGGAAGGAGGCTTTTTTCCTGCCTGATGTCTTTAAGGAGGACAAAAACAAGTAAGGAAAAGGGTACATTTCTACATGTGTTTTTCAGTTCCACTCAGTTGCCCATTAGTGTTGTGTAACCACATACATGCGAGGTGACAGCCGGAGGTATCAGTGATTAATCACGTGCATGTGACTCGGACGAGGCAGCAGTTTGAACAGGTTGCGTGTACGTGGTTGAGTGTTCCTCACCATATTTCAGTGCTGTCAAAAAATCATTGACATGTTCCATCCAATTCAAAGAATGTTTAACTGTTTTAAAGGGTCTGATGGGAAAGCAAGTCATGTGTGAATTGTAATTACCCCCTGTTCAAAGTTTGTACATGTTTTGAAAGAAAACAATGGTTAATATTTCTCCCTTCAATGAACAACCAGTAATAAGTGCTTTCTAACAGTTTTTTTTGGTCTTGTTTGTTGAAGGCGTCCAAAGCGTATCTTAGATCTTTAACCCAAATTATGTTGATGTAGAATTGTGTGATTTGACCATTTATACCCTGAGACCATATAAATGTGCTCTCCTTTTACATCTTTGGTTGTGTTAGGCCATCACAGGCAATGTTGCAAACCACTGAGCAAACGAGCAGGACTGCTTTATGGCAATATAGACGATTTATGCATCAATGTGAAAAAGTAGGCTGGTTTATCAGGTATTAAATTTGCTGGATTTGCCAAAAAACAGACAATACAGTCTTATTATTTTATACATCAACTGTTTCTTATTTAGTTTTCTAGTATACTGCGATAAAGGACTTGAGTATATATATAAGAGATTTGAGGTTAATGTTCAGCACTCATTGACGTAACATTAGGAGTCAATGCTTAGACTTAATGGCAGTTAAGCATATCTTTCTTGTGTTGTAACCAGGTCAAGTGACAGTGATAAGCATGTTTTGAAAAATGGTTGAAATGGTTGTTCCTCAGTGTTATTTAATGTTGTAATTATTTTTACATTTACCTGCAAAATCATGAGTAACCTATTTTTGCCTGACAATGTTCACAAAACACAAAATCAACATAATGTCCTGTGTGGATGTGATTATCCCTCAGAACATCTTTTATAGCAAGAATGAGAGGCTTTATTTTCAAGTAGCTATATGCATGAAAAAGAAATCTAAGATTTCAAGCATGGGAGGAATTTTTACATTTGGGAGGGAGGATGCAATCAGTACCATGGGACTCGCAGAGGCCTCCTCGGGTGACAAATTGAAAGTGTCTCGCTCTAGTTTATAGCCCTGATCAGGTCAAACGAAAAATATTGGAGGTCTGGGTGAGGAGACAGGCCCGCCTGGTGCAGATAAATGGACTGATCATTTCTTATTGAGAAACAATTCCTAAAAGGTAGTTTACTGTGTGACTGGGGAAGCGGCGAGCGGAGAGCAGAACACGCACCCACTGCTCCCTCCCTGACCCTTCCTCCACTGCCGGAATTAAATGGATAGAGAGAACGCGTGTTTCTGATGGCACTCCTCCGCCAGAGAGACACTCCATTTGTTATGAAGTAGGGGTTCTGATGAAGTGTAGGGAGCTCCGCTTTCTCTTTTCCCCCCTTTTTTCATCCTTCCTTTCTCAGGCACTACAAGGCCGGCCTTCAGTCTGCTTCACATGAAATGGATGGAAGGAGCCGATTGAATTTTACACTCCCCTGGTCATGATTAATGTGTTTGGTGTTGGGCGTCCTGGCAGTGAAACTCCACCACCACTAGCTGGTGCTCAAGCTCTCCCACGGCTGTTAGCCTGATAACTTTGCAACAGGGTGGGTGTCGGGTGGTGTGTGTGTGTGTGTGTGTGGGGGGGGACGTTAAAGCGGGGCAGTTTTCTTCAAGAAACCCGTCCTTTCATAGCCCACAACCCCTTCAACTCCTCTCCCCTTGTGTTAATAGAAAATCTCTGCTCTTGCCCACTCACTCATTATAACTTCACGGTCGGTTTCTCAGTGTAGTCTGTACCCAGTGTTACTTGGCAGGCCGTGCTGTAAATGTCAATTTATCACTTAACCCATTGTTAAAGGGTGAGAGGCCTAATAAAAGATGCCAGGTCATGTTATCGGATTCCTTAACAGATGCTCGCAGTGTCTGTTTAGTTATTCAGACTTCATGCGTGGACCTGAAATCACCAAGAGTTCCAAGAGTGGACCATTTGTCTTTAAAAACAGTTTTTTTTATTAATCTATTACAGGAGGTTAGAAATGTTAACGGCAAAGTTGTAAGTAATGTGTAAAGTCCAGCTGTTAAACAACACAGATAATTAAAATAGCTCATATTTACTTATGTACATAAACTTCAAATAAACACAGGTGTTTCACGGTGAGAAGATACTTATATTATCCTGTGAATTAGAAAATAAAGTAACTACAGTGACTTAGACTCGTCCAGCCACAGCTGATCCAGAAATCACGGTCCAGAGTATCTGGTGATAAGGGACCCATATTTAATAGCATTAATGGCAGCAAGGCTGGGAGGAACAGACTGGATTTACAGAAGTGCTTTAGATGAGAGATCAATAAAGAGGTAACTGAGTGGATGAGCCAGACTAAGCAGGAATAGGAGCAGGTTTAATTTTGCATAAATAATGTACAGTGTAAGAAAAAGGGAGATAGAGTTAGTGCAGCCAGATACCAGTTCGATCCTGCTTTTTTGTAATTTGTTTTCTCCAATATTCAGATGCAGTTTATCTCATTTTATCTCAAATGTCCACAGCATATTTCCCCCCCATTTTGTTTCAGTCATAATCTTGTTTCCTCATCACTGTTGTTCATCTATTTCCACATACATTTTGCCATCGACTATACACACATCATATGTGTTTACACAGTTACAGCCCAATAGGAGCCCTTTAAGTGGATTGTATGCTGCCCTGCTGGAACTCCCAGTGCATCCTCCTCCGTAGTCCAAACCCTGCTTCGATCATCAGGACTTCAGTGGATGATGGATGGAGCTGTCTCCCTCCAGGTTGTCATAGCATCTGTTGCACGGTGCTCGCTGGATCCTGCTCAGTCGATGCTTGCATGCACACAGATAGGTCTCCACTACTGTTTGTGTGCGGGCCGTTTGGTGGGTAATGATGGAAAATGAGAAACACAAACTTACCTTTCAGCACAAACCTCCCCAGGTCTTACATGCTGTAGGTAACAAGGTGGACTGGTAGGTTTTGTCTGGATAATATTTTACTAGCTCTCAGTAAAAGAGGTGATACACGTCCCCCTTTCACCTGATCTAAGCTGACTCTTAACAGAATGGGTGTCTGTGGTTGAAATGGTTTAAAGGTGGCTGGCAGGCCCATCGTCTACTTAAGTTGGTGGGGGTGAAGGTATAGAGGGAGGAGAGAAGAGATAACTGGAGATAAAAACAATGGGAGAGTGACGAAGGGAGGGATGGCTGAATGAGGGAGAAATCAATAGGAAATCAGTGTTTGGGGAGGGCCTGTCGTTTATCAGGTGACATGGTTAAACAGCGTTAAGGCACTAAAAGTGAGAAAAATATGGGCCATCCCCATGCTGGTATTGATCACAGCGGAATGGGGCGGCAGAAGGCCGAAGCCACTAATAAAATAAGACGTATCTGAGTGGGAATCAGCCAGGGATCGATGGGCACAGTGATCAAGGCCAAAAACATCTTCACTGGGATTTAAGCTTGTTCTGCTGTCCTGCGCCGCCCTTTACACACCTCAGTAGGATCAAGGGTTGGTGTGATGGAAGTTGTTGGGTCACTTAGAGGTCCGTCAGGCTGGACTTACCTGTAGTACAAAAATGTGTGGGAGAGAGAGAGTGGGTGGGGTTGATGAGAGAACTTGGGGGATGGGATGAGAATAGAGGAAATTTGTCACAACACAACCACAAGCTTTAGATTTATATAATATTTTATATAAAATGTAAGTTCCTAATTTTTATTGTCATTTTTATCTATCTGGTGTTGTGACAAGATGTCTCATTTATACTGCTTTATTAATTCACTTATTTGTAGAAGCTACACCTTCAGGTGACTATGGAATATGCCTGTCCACCATTGCACACCTGGATTGATATAGTATATCTGTTTATTTCCTTGCAGATTATCAGAATCTGTGTCCGATTGAATAGGTAGTGTTATTAAATGGCATTCTTTTTGAATGGTTCTTATATTTTCTTGGACTTGTCCCAAAGTTGTGTGCATTGGGTATGTGTTGTGTTTAGATTTCAGCACCAGTGTGAAGTTAGATGTGCTCTGTTTTTGGTCCCGTGTTTCTATCCTTTAATCCAGACAGTCCTCCCTAGTCCCTGCTAGACCACATTCTTCAAAGTAGATGAATCATATATCACATGCCTTCACAGCAGGCATTTTGACTTGCCATAGTGGGAAAAGCGCAGGTGTCTGTTCTATTCTAGTGTCCCTGTAAGCCATGACAGTGACTCAGCATGAACAATATAAGGATGCTGAAACTGAAGCAGCTGCATGGAATTCAGCCATCATTCATTTTAGTATTTATACCTGCTTTGCTTTGTGTCAAAATGTCTTCTGTGAAGAAGGCCTATGTTAAAAAAACAACCTTGTCTCTTTCCCAGTGTTTTCTTTGATGTTTTATTTTCTGGGGGCCAAGTAGGTAGAGCAGGTTGTCCTCTGATCACAGGGTTGGTGGTTCGATCACCAGCACCTCCTGTCCACACTGAACCCAAAATTGTTAACAATGGTCAGGCCAACACCTTGCATTGTAGATGCCATCAGTGTGTGTGTGAATGAGAGGCAAAATATAAAAGCAATATATAAATGTACTTATTTTGAATGCCATTATAGCCATTTGTCAACACAGATTGAGTCATTGAACAGTGGAATGAATGAATAGTTTTATTTTCATGCCTGGCCATTTACATTGTCTCCAAGTGTGCTGTCACATGCCTTTTCTTAGGAAGTCCTAGTCTTACATGTAGGCCAGGCTGTAAATGCAACTGTTACCTGTTACTGTTAGCAATCTTCATGACCTTCTCCAATACAATTTCTCAACACAGATTTATCTTGGAGATCCGCTTCATGACTCGGTTTGTTCTCTGACACCCGCTCTGACTCTGGACCTTTATATTGCCATATGTGCGACTTTCTAAATGATCTCCTCTTAGTTTAATTAGACGTGAAGGAGGACTCCATTCAACATCTCAAGAGTGAACAGGATGCACCTCATCTCAGTCTGCAGCGTCAACGTGTATACATTTATATGTACAACCAAGTATTTTTTTTTGTTTTTAATTTGAATAAATGTAGAAAGCCTTTAAAACACTTGATGATGTAAACATGTAAATTGTTTTAATTAAACGATAAACAGAATGGGTCTGAAGTTTTTGAAGTTTTTAGGTTTGCCTCATCAACCGTTACTGGTGCTCTGCTGTCAATAACGAGAATCCTGCGACATCTCACGATTTCCTTCCCTCTTAATCTTTATCCGCCCTCATTTAAAAGCTGCTGCGTTGGTGTCATCATGCCAGAGGTTTTGTCTCAAAATGGGCCATAACAGAGAGAAAAAACAGGGGAATCAGTTGTTGTGGCTGATTAACATCTGGCAGTCGGCATTTAACGAGTTTAGGAAGGCACTAGAAATGAGGGTTTTAGTATTATTCCTGTTTCTTGCTTGTGTTTTAGCATTGGAGCAATGGTGTAAATTGTGGTGGATATCTCTATACAAACCGCACTTTTCTAACTCTTTTCCACTTCCTCTCCTGTTCCCCTCTCATTTATTGCACACCAGATGGTGCAAGAAGGATTCTCTGAAGCAGATATGATAGCAGAGGTGCTAACAGAGAAGTTGAGGCCTGTGGTCCAAAGGGACGCTCATTCCAGTAATTTGAAAATGTCCTGTTTTTGTGTGCGTTTAGCTGTTCATAAACAGATGTCAGTGGGCTAACTGCCCCCCAAGTGTGAATGAGGACATTGGATGTTCTTTGTCTTTCAATCCCCTCCAGACCATGTCTGCTTTCTGTACTCAGTATATCTGTCAACATCACATACATAACACTACAAAAACATTCAAATGTGTAATAACGACTGGCCAGCTGCTGTAGTTCTTGGAAAGTTCTGGTTGCTGCTGAAAGTTCAATCTTTCAGCATGTTGATGTGCATGCAGCTATGCTTTTCACAGGATTTTAGATGGAAGTTTCCTGTGTTGAGCAAAAATGCCAACTGGCTAGGGCGGTTCAGAGGCAGTGTCACTGGATAACAGATAACAAAAAATCTGGGTAGTTCAGAGTTTTTGTTCAGGACAGAGAGGTTACATGGGCCATGGAAGACTTACGACAAGCGAGTGGATATAGTTACCAAACACCCAATGACCAGAGTCAGTGTCAGTTTTTTCTTTAATCTCCACATTTTTCTGCGCCTCGTACTGCAGTATGTTTAACAAGTGCTACAAGTGAGAGGCGACTGAGGAGAGAGCAGAAGTGTGACAAATAGCAGCAGATCATGCAGAAAATGTGCAATGCTAAACATCAGTTACTGCACATGGGAGAAATTGTGTGTTTGTGCAGTCTTTGCTGTCCAAGGAGTTCTGGTGAGGAAGTAAAAAAAATAAAAAACAGGGTCGCTCTCACATCTGGGGACTTGGAATTGAATACATGGCTTCCTTTTCACAGTTTAAAAAATTATGTTGAGGAGGGCAGAAAATCTTGCTGGGGTTTTGAGTTTCTTTTGATGTGTCCTGATGGCGATTATGAAATCCAATAAAAACTAATTAGGAAATTAGGAGGCAGATCAATAAGGTTTGCTCTGGTGGAGCATGCTGTTTGTGTGTGTGTCAGGGGGGGGGGGGCAGTTTTTTTGTCGACCCTTTTCTGCCCAGGGAGTGTGTTGCAGCTCTGACCCGGCCAAAGCAATTGTTACTGATACTCCTCTGTGGATTCAGTCTGCTCTGCCCTCATATGGCTGTAATTTATATTTTGTTGACTGCCGGTTTCTTCGTCCATGTGTAATCTGATTCTATGGGTTCTCATTTTTGCTAATTCCATCCTTCTAAGGTTACACCTAATGTACCCTGAAACCTCTTTATTGCTCTTTATTGCTCCAGCTTTGCTATACTGACTTAATTTATTTATTTAGAGTTGGTTTGACCACCACAAAAACAAGTGACGTAGTGGTGTTGCACTGACAAAAATTTGATGGAGCTGTTGTATGAGGTTTCTGTTTCGCCCTTGTCTTGAAAAATGAATGGCCGTGTTCAGATTCGGTGTAGAAAACCTTGCTATCTTGAATTTAACACTTTCAGCACTTTGCCGAAAGTGAGCAAAAAAGTTGAATATTCATCAAATGAATATCTATGTTTGTGATGGTCTTCCAAACTTGGCTACCCACAAAGTATATTATAGCTCTTTTTATTTAAAACCATAGTTTGAGAATAACAAATAAAAGTAACTAATACCAGTGCATTATTTGCATATGAAGACAACCAGGTTCGTACTGGGAAAGGGGGTTGAGGGGTATGGGGTTGTTGGAGCAGGAGTTTAGTTTGGGGGTGTATCGGTGAAAGGTGGGTTCAAGCCACGGGCCTGTAGGATAATAAATGAGTTGCCAGGCCAGGCCAGGCCAGGCCAGGCCAGGCCAAGAGGATTGCAGGGTGTATTGGACAGTACCGACCCCTCCCCGTTTCTCTCTCCTACACGCCAGTCCTCTCCTTGGCCCTACTCGCCGCCCACCGGTCGGTATGGAAACGGGACCTTATTTAGCGGCCGGACTCGTCCGTGTCCGTGGCCGGCGATTTGTCCTTGTCTAATTACGGCTGCTGGCTGCTGCCCGCGTGCACATGACTAATGGAGGGGCCGGGGATGGGGAGGGGCGAGGTTGGGTGCGGGTGGGAGGCAGCGGGGGAGGAGGAAGCAGTGGACGATCAGACCGGCCGCCGGTGATTTGTGGACCAGGCACTCTGTCATTGCCCTGGAACCATTTGTCTTCAAGAGGAGTCGGGAAGAAGAGGGGTGGAGATGGAGGGGATGGTGGTGGTGTTGGTGGGGGCTCCAGGGCAGAAAATGGTTTACAATGATTCCCATTTTCCAGCACTTTCATTCCTGGCCGCAACAAGCGTGCATGGTTTGCCAGCGATGGGATGGACTGGGCGGCTGACTTGATGTAGGATATGACAGAAACCTTGACAGCTCGCCGCTGCTATTTCTTTTTAGAGGGTTGGCTTGATGGCCACCCTCTCTCTCCCCTGAGAGCAAGCCTTATCTGTTTTCTCCCTGTCATGTGGCGAGAGCAGATGCTCTGTAGATTCAGTGCTCTGCTGTCTGGACTCTTGGAGACCAATTTTATCTCACATGTCTCCGACAATGCACATACATCACCCACAGCTTAGACTTTGGCTGCAGTGTTTTCTTTTTTTATGTCATCATTCAACGCTGAGCTTGTGTAATTCATCCAGAGACGGCAGTGATTATAGACGGTCAATAAAATTAAATAGTATTATTAAAGTTCCATTTGGTCATTGATTAGATGAAAGTACTTTGTACCAGCTCTTCATTCTCCACTGGCCCTTCCACTGGCCCTTCCCTTCCCTCCTGTTATGTGCAGCCTGCTGAAGCCACCTGCTTTTCCCTTTTCCACCTGGGGTCCTTATTAGACCCGAGCTTATGTTTCCTCAGCCGCACATACAGGAAAGAGCACCGGTAGGGCAGGAACTACTAACTCTGTATTGATTTTACACAGTTTTTTATCTGCCCCCCTTTGCTCTTTCTCCAGGTCTTTTTAAGTAAATAAACACCAGATTTGTCATGTTTGTCCAGGGAGAGGAGGGGGTAGATGGAGGGTATAGGGGGTGGTAGAAAGAGGCCAGGCCCAGGCCTCGCGCTGGGTCAGCCATGATTCATTCTGCCATCTCATGGATGGAGGGATTCGGGTAGGATTGTTGAAGGGTGCCTGTGGAGCCTCTCTCTGACCTCCCTCGCTCCCGTCCCTCCCCTAACGCTCCTGGGCAGCCCCGGTCCTAAATCACCAGCTGTCAGCGTGTTAGCAGAACAATGGCGCGGGGTCTTCTGCTCCATCTCAGGCTCCAGCCGACTGGACACGGTTTCCTCCATCGTTAGTGTGAGCTTGTACCCTCTCTGGTCCTTCCTGGCCCCTGAGCCCCACAGGGCCCAAAGGAGGCTTAGGGTTAGGCTTAGCCTGATGGTCTGATGAGTTGCTGGGCCCGAGGACCGTTGGTATGGGGGCAGGGAGTAAGGAATGTTGCCTCATGGATATTATATCTTGTCTCTTTGCTTGTTGTATTTGCAAATAATTTATTCCAGTCATAAGATGTAACTGAGGTTGTGACAGCAGTGGGTTATTTGTATCATGAGCGAATGTTATATATAACTTGAGGAGTGATGAAGAAGCTCAGCAAGGGTCACACTTAGTGAATGAAGTTAGGGCTGAAACAATTATATTAACAATCTGATCAATTCGTTAGTCGATTGACATAAAATGTATTGTCGACAATTATAATTGTTTATCAATTAAGTCATTTATTGAGAGACCAAAAGAAAGTTTCTGTTTACAGCTTCTCAAAATGTGTGTATTTGCTGGTTTTCTCTATTTATATAATTGTAAATTGAATATCTTAGGATGATGGACAAAACTAAGTTTATTGATTCATTATAAAAATAAGGGTCCGATTTTAGACTTTAGTTGAAGCCCTAAATATAACATTATTCACAGCATAACTATCTCAGTCATTGGTATCTCTTTTTCACCCTTTCCCCTTTTGCCTTAATTGTTTTCTCCGACTTCCCGATTTGCCCTCCTCCTTTTTACTGTTTAAAGTCAAGAGTCCGAGGTCAGTCTATCAAATCTCCTAACTGAGGGTCGATCAATATGTCAGCAGCCCAACACTCCCCCAGCAGTTATGATGATGTTCGTGGTCTTGCGCCTGCCTCGGCTGCTGTTACTGCCGCTACAGCGCGCTGAGCAGGGGATCGAACCCAGCCTGTCAGGGGGCCTGACGGAAAGCATGAATCACTATTACTGGAGCAGCTGTTTGCTCCACGGTGCTCGGCAGACATGTGCAAACTCTGATATGCTGTAAGAAGTGTACCAGCCTCGACCACACACACTCAGACACACACACACACACACACACACACACACACACACACACACACACACACACACACACACACACACACACACAGGTTATTTATAATAAAAAACAACTTCCTATACTGGAATGTAAGGGTCACACACATTCAACACACACACCTAAATGTGCACACTTTATCACTCAATTAAGTGTCAGTTGGTATTTGACCCATTAGCTCCTGGAACCTGATCCAGCCTGCCCACCACCTCTGGACTTGTTAGCCCGGTGCGAGCTCAGTTCAGTGGGCCTGGAAAGGCTCCGGTTACCCCTCTAATCTCATTGGAACGCTTTAGCCACGGCTAGCGGATGCCTGTATGTCCGACAAATAGCCCACACACTAATAGCACCACGCTTTCTGTTTATGGTTTGTGTGTGTGTGTGAGTGTGTGTGTGTGTGTTCATGCACATGCACAAAAACAGTACTTGTATGGATCCGTTACTGAATAGTGAGCACAGGGCTGGGGAATATGATGTTGAAAAATAGTTTGTGTGTGCGCAAGCAGTGTATGTGTGTAGAAATAATATTCTAGTTTACAGGATGCAATTTCCCCTTAATATGCCCATCCTAATGTAATTTGGCGTCTATGGAGTGTCTGTGCGCTGGGCAGGGCTGGTGTGTGTTTCTGCTGACTGCTTCTGTTTTGTGTTTATATGGATGAGTGGCTCTCTGGGAGAGCATTATGCATCCTTTTCAGCATTTAAAGATTATGTGCATGGTGGAAGCAGAAGCATTAGATAAACAAGGAAATATGTCTTTGATTAAAATATCTTTTATCTCTTTATTGATTAAAAGGCTTAGTTTGGTAATAGAATGTCTCTGCCCCTCCCCTCTGGGCATTTCTTTGCTTTCTGTTCTTTCAATTTTAACTGTACAGCTAAACTAAAATGTTTTATAACCAGTGTGTGTACGCACCTGTAGTAATGTGAAATTAATAATAATTACACACAATGACACAATTGCTGCTGAAAAAATTCTGGATTGACCGATCAGTCGATTGACAGGAAATTAATCATTTGTACTTTAGAGACTCAGTTTATTGCTAATCATTTATCTTGTACTAAACCTTTTGGGGTTACAGCTTTAAAAATGTTCAATTTTATACAAAAAACTGTTACTAAATTGCAGAAATTAAAGCAATTTGGCACAATTTTGTGCTCTACATAATGAGCATATTAGACTTTTAAAAAATGGTTCTGACCCATTTTTAATATTCTGGACATCAGACTTTTTCTACACTACATATTCCACTACTTGCAGTTTTAAGAACAATAATACATTACTTATTTACTAATGAATTATGTTGCTGGAATTTTCCTTTTTCCACCAGCATGTGCACCTTGTAAGTGGAAAAATGTTGGCCCAGAATACTTTTTGAACCTTGACATCTCTGGAGGGTCACATGTGACAGCGGGCTGACAGACACGTTTACACAGACACAGCGAACGTCTTGCCTACAGTGGCTTGATATTCTCTGGTGGTTTCTAGACATCAGGGTCGAGCCCCGTCTGTACCTCATTAGTCAGGTCACGAGACAAGCAGGGTGAGAGGCCAGATCATGTCCTTAAAGTCAGAGCATGTTTATCTGTGTCCCTGCGAACACCTTACTGTCAAGTCTTTTTGTACCTCCACCGATGACAAAGAGTGACAGAGGAAGGAGAGTAAGTGTGATCCACTGTGTGTGTGTGTGTGTGTGTGTGTGTGTGTGTGTGTGTGTATGTGTATGTGTATATGTGTGTGCGTCTTGTGTGCTTGATGAGGAGACACTGAGCTGAGGCTGAATGAGAACAGATGGAGATGTGCTCTTTAATTAACCCTGCAGAATCACAGGGCCGAAAACAGGCCTCGGTCCGTGAATAACATCCTGCACATCCAGGTTGTGTGTAAGGTGCAATGTTAGTGTATATGACATGTGTGTGTGTGTGTGTGTGTGTGTGTGTGTGAGAATGAAGTCTACTGTGGAGTAGCCGGAGCATCGACCCGTTCCCCCAACCCCCTTCCCTAGAGCGGGGCGTTTTATTTCTCATTAGCGGGCAGCAAACTGCTGGGGGATGAAATTTGCTAACAGGAATTAAAAGTGCATTAACACATCTGAGAGATTCATTTCTGCTAATAGTTTTATTAGCGCTCTGACCTTTCAGTTCATTAGAGGACTGTGGCAGAAGGGAGGGGTGGAGAGAGGGAGAAAAGGGTGGATAAGAAGGTCTTAGAGCTCACAATACTTGGGTAGACCTTTGGAAGTAGATGAAATCACAAAACGGACATAATTGTTATAAGAGGCTTGGTAGGACCCCAATGAGCAGAACTACAGACACTGTAGTAAAAAGTTCACAAACAAGTATATTTCTGTGTGGCGGGAGTCCGGGAAGAGAAAAACCAAGAGTGGTCTGAGACGGGTCAGAAAACGCGTCACCGTGGAGGTCCAGGCAGGCTAGGTGGAGCGGGATGAACGGTGAAGGAGAGGCCGAGCAGGCTGAGGAGGTAGATGGCAACCGAGCAAGCAGGGCAGGCAGGCGGCAAGAAGCGAAGGCTGGAGACCAGGAAACACAGCACAGGAAACAACCGGTAAACGGGCGACAAAGAGATTCACAAGGGGCGTTAACGAGAGCCGTGGTTACCATACTGGTAGATGGAAGGAGAGCAGGACCAGGTATATAATATCTGGAGAGGTGGTTAGTGGATATGCCACAGCTGCGCAGGTGAGAAGCGGGAGGCACCGCGCCCAGCCACAGATACTCAGCCGTCCACACACAAACCCAGAGACACAGACAGAGAGGAACACAAGGAGAGGAGAGCAGCCACAACCATGACAATAATGGCGGCAAATGACTGCACTTGTAAATTTGTTGACTGTGATTGTCTATTCAAAGACATATACAGTTGTCTACATCCTTCAAAAGGTTTGCCCTCTCTCTCTCCCTTCATCTTTTGATAATGATGCAAAAGTGCCGACCAACTGATCCTCCAGCAACTGCTCTGAGGTGGTGCCGACTCAGTCTCAGTGGCCCAATGCTCACCTCCCTCCACTCAATTACCAGAATTTATAACACAATGTTTTTCAGGTCTGTTAGCGCTTGAGTGTATCACTTATCCAGCCGGTTAATTGTTTATGAACTGTGCCCTCCCCCTCTCTCAGATGAAGTGAGAGAACCAAGAACAGAGCAGTGAGTGTGACAAGAATGGCATTTGGTGAAGGGGAATGGGTCAGAATAGTCAACGGTGTTTTAAATATAAAGTCGACCAATCAAGTCGAGCAGTTGCTAATAGTGTTCCTCCTAGATGCCATAGATAGACAGTGAGATAGAGGTTGAGTTTACCTTACCAATGGGGGCAGCTAAAGGGGAATTAATGTTGTTTTCCTTCTGTTTTATTGGAAAGCAAGTGAGACAAGTTACAGTGCAATTTGCTTTCCCCTGTTCCCTATAATTAGCACCTTACAGAAATGAAATAACATTGACGAGAAGGTCAATAATCCTGATCTATGGTGAAATTAATCCTGCTATCGACACAACAAGCAAACAATACAATTAAGAGCAGAGGGAGGAGAGAGCGGAAAAAAAGAAAATACAAGGAAAGGGGCAGGTCTGAGGAATAGGATGTGTTTTATCTCCTGGGTTCACTGTGCAGAAATCCTATGAAGGTTTCTAATTAATTCATCCATTGTTAATGAAGGCAAAGCGAGGAACCGGGGATTATACATGAGGAGAGGAAGCAACACAATTAGAGATACCAGCTTAATGATTGCTTTTTTAACTTGCTGTTGTTTCTCCCATGTACTTAGTTGACTTGCTGGGGTACATTTATTGGCCATTTTAAAAAGAGCTTAACCTCTTCCACGTGCCACCACACAGAAAGACATGTAGAAAGGTGGTTAAAGGACCAGTGTGTAAGATTTGGGGGGATATTGAATACAATATACAAAAGTATGTTTTCATTAGTGTTTAATCACCTGAATTCAAGAATTGTTGGATTTACATTACCTTAGAATGAGCCCTTTATATCTACAGAGGGGGTGGGCCCTCTTCCCTGGAGCCCGCCATGTTGTACTGCCATATTTCTACAGTAGCCCAGAATAGACAAACCAAACACTTTTTTTGTGCGGTAGGTTCACCTACACCCTTAGAAGGGAAGGGTGCCCAGATTATTGGGTTATCAGTTGGTTTCAATCTCCAACCTCACTAGATGCCACTAAATCCTACACACTGGTCCAATTATTAAGTAACTTTTTGTACGGCTTGACTTTGAATCAATAGTCTTTGCACAGCAAATGTGAATATCATGAAAACTCATCCGTTTAAATCGCTCATAATCTGTATTTGAAAAATACATTAGCTGTTGCTAAAGACACAGTATGTGTGCAGAGCGGCCTAAGAATCCTGTCAGCTCCTCATGTGGGGTATGAAGGCATTACCAAGCAGTCTGTACTTCCATCATGGATTTACTCTTTTCTTCCAGGATAGACTGTTAGACTTGGACCGACGCACAAAGCCACGTCTTAAAATCTGAAATCCAATTTTACGCTTCCACTTCCATGTAGCCATGTGGGTCTGCAAGGTTCCAGATGAGGTAAATATATATATGAGCCTTGATGTATTAGTTTAGAACTCCGTAATGTTGTTTCAGTACTCATAGGAACACAGGAAGTCCAAGTCATTAAGGACACCTTACTTTACAAAGAGCAGAGATGGCTCCCCAATTTGGTCAGTTACCATACTGAATGTAGCCTGTTGATTTGTATCTTTGTTATCAGAATTACAAACAGAAATAAATTCAAGATATCCTTAGAACATGACATACATATCCAAATAATCTCTACCTGTTGGCACTGATCCTGGAATGGACCTAAGTGCAAACCTGGGTCTCAGTAGCATTACTCGTATATGTCCAAAAAACTCTAACAGGATGATAGGAAGATAGTCCAGTGACAGGGACAGAAGGAGCATGGTGCTGTTTCCAGCTGAGTAGTTTTAACTGGAGTTTGGACTGGCCTGGGGATCCAGAGGGGAGCAGAGGCCGAGCGCGGTGAGCTGCCGGAAGGATGGTGCATCCGAGCGTTGGAGGGTGAAGAAGGATTGCCTTTCAAGAATTACGAGCCATTAAATCAGAGCCTGGAAATCTCAAGGTTCCTCAAGACTGCTGCACAAGGAATCTGCGCTGGAGAAATATTGTTTATGGTTTAAAAGGCCTGGCGATGGATTTATAAAAGAAACATTCATCATTGCAGGAAAACGGAACAAAACATTCCGGAAATAAATACTCACTCTATAGGTATACTTGTCACCCAGACAGCACAATAACAAGTGAATTGGGAGGGAGATCCTTCATTTGCTGGCAGCTGGCCCCCAAACATGCTCTGTGTGAGTCTGCGTTTGTGTGGGCACGCAGTGGTTTGTTTGAGTGTCTTTGAAAATATCTTATTGCGTGATAAAGCAGATTATTATTTCAAAAATATAAAATGACCCTGTGTGCATATGAAAGAATATTTTAATAAATTGACGATTTACACCGCAAAGTGTTATCCTGAAAGGAGTTTGCAAATTGTTTTACTCAACATATTAACGTTTATTTTTCCATTATCTCCCACTTGACTTGCCGATATAAGTGAGCCCTCCAGTAAACATAATTAACAGTATTGATCATCTCCGGCTGACCCATCCCTAGAATCGAAAAATATGGCTATAGTGAAGTAACATTTTACAGGAATGTGATGGGTTTTGGTCAGTGGTGTGACCTTGAGACTATGCTAAATCTGTGCTGAGGTCTTAGTGCTGTCTGGTACAAGAGGTGCACTTAACAAGTAAGTACACAGTCCAGCAGTTCTATGATGCTAGTGTTGATGCTGCTTCTTGCAAGTCTTTATGATCTTGTTGCTTTATACATCACACAGTACTTTAATAATCCACTCTGTGCAATTCTCATTTTTAAAGATCCTTCCACCTTAGAGCTTATTTTCATCATCCATTAATCTGCTCACTATCTTCTTGATTAAACTTCAATCTATGAAATGTCAGAAAATAGATGACAAGAGTAAGAAAGTTTTCTTTTCCTCTGCATGTCCAGGGTCTGTACAAAGTCTTGAACATATCTGGTGTTTCATCTACACAATCACCAAAAATCTTTTAATATTTAAAATGAAATGATCTCGTCATAATTGTTTGTTGTCTCCTGGCATTTATAGCAATAATTTAGATGTGATAAAGGCTTTGGGAGATGATAAAATCTTTGGGTAGGTACTTGAATTTTACTCTTAAAAACTATGAAGTCACAGACCCCCAGAGGGATAGTATGGGCAGTGGCCAGGCATTTGTGAAAGTATTGATTGATTAATCTATACGATTATACATATTGACTGATATGGATGAGTGAGGATTTGATCAATGCCACACTCTTATACACACTTGTCCTCTTGGGGATTTGTGACTGGGGGAAAGTGTCCGACGGTAGAATGAAAATGAAGACATGACAACAGACGACAATGATGGAGTGGTGTGACAGGAAACACGTGGTGTGGGAGGATTCCCCATTTGAACTACACTTGTAAGTGTGTGTCGTTAGGGCAGCGTACGTGGGTGTGGAGATAAGTGTGTGAGGGCTCATGCAAATGCGAAGCATTATGTTAGTATATGTGTCTCAATGTCCAGGGAGGCAAGGTGCTGACAGTCAGCGGGCAGACGTGTGTGTTGGTGTGTGTTTGATGGATGGGCTGGCAGGGCAAGGCCGCAGATAAGAGTGCAAACCAACTGGGTAATAAATGAGAGCGACAGAGGAGCAGTGATGGGGGCCCATCCCCAAGCCCCTGATGCATGCCGACCAGTATCGGCAGCCGTTTGTATTAGAGAAACGAGGAAGCTGTCACTGGGGTGAAGACACAGTGTTCATCCTAAAGAGGAGAAAGGTCCCCCTCTCTTTCTTTTTCACTCCCTCTCTCTCTCTCTTCCGGGCTCTCTCGGCCTCACACGCAGACAAAACCACACTTGCACTGTGGATTTCAGCACAGCGGGGGACTAATCAGGGCAAGGTAGGGTGCTAATGTAGGCCATAATGAGTGGATCACACACCACCGGCTCTGTTAGGGGAGAGCACAGTGGTGGAGGTGCAGCTTGTATCACACACACACACACACACACACACACACAGATACAAACACAGGTGTAACTCCCAGCCTGGTGCCACCTGGGGACAGTAACTTCACAACAAAACTGATAAGAAGGAAAGTAAGAGGAGAAAGTGAAAGATAAGTTGAGGTGGAAGTACATTTACTTGATTTTACTCTAGTGCATTTCCTACAGAAATACCGTACTTTTACTCAGCTACAATGACTTAACTGCTGTAGTTGCGATTTACATTTCAAATTACTACAACATTAAATACAATTGACAGTGATTGATTCAGTTCTTTAGTAGAAAGTTGTGTAGCTTTAAAAGGGTCCTTTTCAAGCTTCCTTTTAAGTTGAATCCTCTAAAACTCCTTTACATCTACTTAATTAAACATTTAAGTGCATGATTTCATTTGTAATACAGTAATCTTCTATTGTGGTATTAAGTAAAGAACTCACTGCATGAGAGAACACTTCAGGACAAACTGAGCGCATGTATTTGTGTTTGCTATTGGTTTGTGCTAAATCTGGGTGCGCAATCCTTCACCGCTGTGACGACCAGTGTTCTCTGTGCCACCCAGACTCTGTAAGTACAGCCTGGCAAGACAATGGGGGCAGGCTGCATGTGTTGGCTTTATTTATTTATTTGTGTTTGTATGCGTGTGTATCACAGCATTGGGCTACAGCTGGGGGAAGAGGAATTTGGGCCTGCACCTGCACGGGGATAATTAATGTGGATGGAGTTGTACCTAAATAAATCAGTGCCTCTCGCATCCTCAACAGGACTTTTCTGTTTAGGGTCAAAATCTTCCCACTCTGCACTGGATTAATCATGCCTGGAAGCAGAGACGAGGTACAAGGCGGCAGGGACACAAGCTGTATTTTTGTGTGTGCGCGTGTGTTTGTTTTGTGTGTGTGTGTGTGTGTGTCCGCGCCTTCATGTGCCCTCTCACAGATAAACTGCAAGGCAATCCCCCCCCCCCCCCCA
>JAVQJL010021391.1:0-28260 GCA_036024295.1 Nannoperca obscura | reverse complement strand
GAGCCTTTGTACAGCTGAGGCAGAGGTGAAGAACAGGAACAGAGCTACACAGCAACTTCCTCTCATCTTCATCATCTTGTAGAGACATTTAAAAGTTATTGCTCGCATTATTCATCCATACTATACGTTCTCAATCCATGCATGTATTTGTAACTAGAGATGCATCCAATGATTCTTTCCATGATTTGAAAAATCTGTTTTATCTGTTTTTGTTTTGATGAATAGCTCATTGTAACACTTAAAGGATAAGTTGACAATTCAAAGTTGGTCATAAAACAATAGTCAGGTGACATTGAAACTGAACATTGAACATTGAAACATTCCTGCTGTTCATGATTGCCAGTATTAGGAAGTAAACATGACGTGGTTCCAAAAACAGAAATGGACAAAATCCACAGTCCTCGTTCTGTGCAAAACTATATTCCAAAGTTTCTCAAGTTAATAGGAGGCTTCAGCAGCCTGAGTTACTCAACTCAAGTGAATATCTTCCAGTTAGTATAGTAATTAGTATTTTAGTATCGGTTAGTATTAATAGACAGCGTTGGAGGGGTAGTAACATGGAAGATTTTGAGTTAAATGTTTCACCAATCATTTGTGATAGTTCTAGTAAATAGTAAATCAAAAAAGTACCGTTCAGGAAATAAGAGGTCTCACCAGTGTTGTTCTGCTGCCGCCAGTAATCTGCTCTGTGTTTATCTAAGAGCAGGTTCATAGGTTACCGTTTCTAAGCAAAGCAAACTGACGAAACAAGTATTGCTAGTGGTTACAGGAAGTTTGATAATACAGTTGTTTGGATGAAACTTCCTTCTGTATTCTAGAATGTTGAAGTAGTACTCCTTTTCAGGGTTTGTTGGGTTTACCAATCATGTGCCTGTCGAAATGAAAAAAGCTGATTATTTTTATTTACAGGTTTTAGAGGAATGATTGTTTTTATTCGACAGTGCTCATAGGGGGTGCCAAATAGCTGAAACTTTTTTTGAGACTCCCTTTTCGAGGACTTGTTCGTCAAAGCTGATGCAACCAGATATCAATAGTAATCTTAACTCTGTTGTGTAACCATGATGTTTAATAGCCCTGTTTAGCTGCCTGCACTGTTGCAACTCTGCCAGCAACCAGCAGGAGATGCTGTCACACAGGTAGTTGGTCTCACGCACCTGGAAGGTATCAGGCCTGGAGCTTGTAAAGTCTTTGTGTCATTGCTGCTTTTAAAGCCCATTATAGTTTGCATTTAGAAACGACCCAAACGGCTCATCACGTGTTTGTATACATACAGCACATGGTTCAGTGTGGGAGATGTGAGAAGATCTTTTCAATGTTTGTTTCTTGTTTACTATAAATCATCCATACCAGGAAAGTACTTCTTCTTTTCCCAGTGAAGTGGATTCGTGTGAGACCTCCATAAGCTTTCACTCACTCGCTCACTCACACACACACAAGGGTACACACAGACAGATCTCTTTGATATCCAGCCTGGAGGCTTTCGTATTCACTTTGGGAAAGGCAGAAAGAGAACAAAACACACAAAGGAAACATTTAGTTTCTCTGGGGTCACCACCCACATTTTTCACATGGGCCAAACAAGTGCATCATACAAATTATGCTGTATAACAATGCTAAATACACTGATAATTCAATCATATGTATTTTTGGTTGAGAAAACTATTATGTTGCATGGCAGAATTGAAGCAGGATTTGACCAACTTAACTCTATCCTTCTAACCTTCCAAATCACTACAACGCGCTATATACTAGTTTAGCAAACATGCAGGGCACAAGATGTCTCCTTGTGTTCCCCTTTGATACAATTATATTACACGCACAAATGTTCATACACGGCACACACTTCACTCGGCACACTCACTGCAGAGGAAAAAGACCAGACAGTGATGCGTTTAATATAATGCTCCCAGTGAGTCATGCTTCTTCTATTCATCATGTTTGTGTGTTATGAAAGACCTTGGACAGCTGCGAGGAACGCTGTCAGGGGTCAGCCAGGCAGCCCTATGCTCCGCCTGCCAATACATGACACCATCTTGGCTCAGCGCGGCCTAGAAACATCAGCCCTGCCACTGGCTTTCTGTCACTCCATCTCCCCTCTCCCCAAAATGAAGATTTTTTTAATCTGAGGAGGCCATGTCCCCAGCAGGGCAGCAACTCTGTAATAAAGGAGCACGCCAAGTTATGTCAGATCAAACAAATGATGGTTGGCTCAGTCTTCATGCATGCAGGGTTCACTCAGGAGGCAGCGTCGTCTTTAGAGAAGAAGCTTCGAAGGAGAGGGAATGGAAATATATTTGTTTATCTTATAAAAGGCCTTTTAACGTATTAACATCTGTAAAGTTACATGTCAGCTTACGTAGTTTTAGAGTTGACTGAGCTCCGACTGAGCTACAGTTAAGCCTGCAGTGAATTAGGTTTTGTTCGGTGGCGACAGGGGAAACATAGTTTTACACTCTGAACTTGGGAGTTCAGAGAGAGGTTGACTGAAAGATGTGGTGTAAAAGAGAGAAAGACAAGCCTGAGTTATAAGTGAACCCAAAACAGAGTAACAGAGTCTCCAGAGAGGCAGTGATGCAGGAAACGGCCAAGAAGAAAAGTTTGTTTAGAGCTCAGAGTTGGCATGTGATTGTTTGTACAAAGCCTCTTAGTCAATTAATGTCTTTATTTTTAAACAGCAGAGCAACTACGCCATCACATCCCTCAAAAATCACAGATATGGCTACTGTATTAAATTTGCGTTGAATACCAAAGGCTAACATGTTGCATTTGTTTGCATCCGTTTCTGTGAAATAGAATTTATTTCTTTTTGTGTATTTCAGTTCACCACGCTGTGGCTTACTCCATCTATGTAAAGACATGTATTAGGAGTAACACTGCTTGTGTGATATCCTCCTACGGTCATATCTCCTTCATCCAAAAGACATCTTAGTAAGAACACAGTGAGAAAGGGCTAATTTAGTCTTCTAGAACTCCGATGGGATACGCCGTCCGTGGGATCTGGGGTTAAAAAACCCAACTAGCACAGACCAGCAAACTAACTCTAGTAACTCCTGTCACTTTTATTTATCTCCAGTTTAAACTCCAGGTTTTTATAAGGGCGAGTTTCAGAGAAAGAGACGTGAAAACAGAGGAGGCAAAGACGGAGCAAGACACAGGCCTGAAGTTTGGGGTACATGTAAAGTGTCCCACATTGTAAATTAAGGTATAACAAGGTTTTCTTTCAACCCCTTTATATGTAAGACCTGGTTCTGATCATACTTAAAATGACATCTGTGTTAGTGGGTTTTTTGTATCGTGTGTTTTATATACTGTGTGTTGGTATAGTGCAGAATTTTGAAGGCCTATAACAATGCTTCAGATTGGTTAGATGGACGTGGTATATATTCTACACTGGGTGTAGTAGGCATTCAGCACTGAGGTGCTAGTGTGTGCTGGCAGCGTAATGAAATTAAACAAATCCACCTCTCCAGCCTGTTGTGCCTGCTTTTTTTAGAAACATGACTTTTCATCTGGAGGAATGCAAGTGCTGCCCTGTGTGTGCATGTATGTCTGCTCATGTGGCTGTAAGGTTGCTCTCAAGCCCCTGCACTGGTGTGTAATTACACTTCCTGTGAGGCTGGAGACAGCTGTTTCCTCTCCTCTTTAATCACATGAATGTACATTCTCTATAAGAATAGTAATCAGCCAAAGTAATTGGTTCGCTTTCGGGTTTTAAAAAATAAGTGAAGGCTGCATTTCTGACTTTAACAAAACGGTTGAGACCCTTTTTATTTTATTTTACTATCCTTTTTAACTATTATACTTCTCTTTGGGTTCCCTTCCGAAATGTATACCAGTGAAGATTACAATCGTTCCTATGTCTGCTTTATAACTGATAATTGCTTTAGTAATAAAAATATTTCAACATGCCAGTAATGTTTTTTGTTAATTAGAAATGTGTTTTGAGGAAGTTAGTGCAGGGTTATTCACTATTGCCAAATAATTTCAGTTCAGTTGCTGTGGAATTATGCAACGCCCAGCTTTTTCAATATTTTCTCCTTTTTCAACACGTCTTCATGTCCTCAGCTCATTTTGCAGGCACAAACATTTAATTTGGATTTTGAAATTGAGATATTGCATAATTACAGTATTTTCCAAAACTGTGCAGCACTGATTTATGGGTGATACGGATGTCCCAAAGGTCCTGAGCACCAATTTGTTGGTTAATGTCTTGAAAACTAAAAGCAAAGTTGATCAGAGCACCGACAGATATAATGATAAAGGGAATCCTGGTAAGTTTGATGTGTCTCAGGTCTGTGTGAGAGGAATGAGTGCGATGTGATAAATGACAGGGCCAGGCCAGGTAATCAAGGTTCTAAATTATCTTGAGGGTTTAGGAGATGGACATTCAGCTGGCCCAAAGGCTGCACTCAACCTCAGTCTAGATACATTCAAACAGTCTCTTGCTTTTGCTCTCTGACACCATCTCCCAGCTTCTGTTTGTTAAACTCATTTATTTTTCCTCTTACGCAACAGTGTTTAAACTCTGCTACTAAAGTTAACTTTTTTTTGTGCATACAGGTTGGAGGCTTTTTTTGTCTTTCTTTTTTTTGGGGGGGTGGGGTGTATTAAAGGAAGTGGGCGTGTCTTGCTGCCTTGTGTGTTGAGTCACATGACGGGCATGGGTGGGAGGGGCAGAGGCATGAGTGGGAGGGGCACACAGCGAGCTTCCAGAGCCACAGCTTTGACTTTGGCCTCTCACTGGAGCGCTGCACTTTGGCAGGGGACGACTCATACACACATACACACACTTCTCACACGGTGAGTGTTTTGCGGGAGGGTATGTGTGCGTGGGTGTGTGATGCATGCATTTGTAAGAAAGCAGTATGTTTTATCTTTTGCAGTGTTCTTTTATTTTATTTTTTTGCATGTTTCTCCTCTTCCCTGGAAGAAGAGATTTGATCATCTGTTGTTTTCACATACTTGATAAATATCTCTGCATGCTTCCATACTTGACTCTTTTATATGCATCTAAATGTTACTACTGTTTTTAGCATTTCAATGTCAGTCTTTTTAAAATGTTGTCTGTAAAGAAAAATGGCTTTGAGTTCAGAATTCACAGAGCAGCGTTTCAGTTATTGCACTCAGGTTCAGCATGTTTTCCAGTTACGTGTGTATACGTGTGTATGTGCTTGTGGGTAATTACCATTGTTCAGGTCTTGCATTCTCTGTTTCTTGTCTTTCATCCCCCAAATGTAGTGTGTATGTGTGTGTCTGCTCGCTCTGTGGCAAGCTTTGAAATCAATCTGTCTTTGCATTTGTGTATGTGTATATATACAGTGGGATGTTCCATCATGTTTCTGCCCTGAAAATTCAGTTTGAATTCACTTTTCAGTTTTTTTTCATGTTTCCTCCCTACTGACATTGTCCACACACTGGACGTGTTCACGTAGCGAGCACGTGTGTGTGTGTATGTGTATGTGTGTGCAGCAAAGTGAAAGGTTAGCTCCACACATGTGGGTAGGAGGCTCCACAAAGTGCGGAAGGGAATCATTTTGTTTTGTTTCTGCTTTGGAAAGTACAGTAAAGGAATCCTCTTAGCTAATGGTAATTGGTGGAAAGCAGTCCTTGTTTCTTTCCAGTGGGAAACACTATGTATCAAGTTTTGACCAAAATCTAAGGATATTCTTTCTTCTTTTTTTTCTGATTGAGCTGTTCTCTTGACCTCATACATCTAAAGTTTCTCTTTTAAAGTTTATTTTTTCATGTCTGCTTCTCTGATTAGTCTTTCTGTGTTTAAGTAAGAAAGTGATTGTGTGAGCTCTTGGATAACTGGCAATGTGGATACAGTTGGAACAAAGCTGAGTCGCAGCATTGTCTCCTCTAGGCTCTGTTGTCTAGGGTTGACCTGAGGTATACAAGGCATTGCTCTTTGATAATATCAGCCCGATGCAAAACAGCAACCACCCTTCACCTTCTTAGAGAGTCACCCGCCTCTGTTTTGCCTCACAAGCGTGCACACAGACACTTCCACACACACAGAGCTGTTGAAAGGAGCTCTGTTGTAGCCCCTGTGCATTGCCAGGCAAGAACAGACCGTGGCCTTTCACCAGTGTTTGATGGGTCGCTGAAAAGGTCATCATTACCTTCTGTATCTCGTGTCTCTGTGTGTTGTGAGTCAGCCAATAAGTCGGTGCACTAAGATTATGTATCTGGTGTGGAATTCAGCATCATAGCTTTGAAATGCAAAATATTCCATGAATGTAACCGGAGCTCTGTAATGTAAAATTGATAGTCTCTGTATGTTGACATGCTGTACATTCTCAGAATAGCAAGTTTGATGTGTCGAGTGTTTGCAAGTGCACTCACGTGTGGATTTTGTGTTCATTATAAGAAAGGTGTGTTTTAGTTGTCACTGTACTTTTAAAACCTATGGCATACAGACTTGAGCTGACATTCAGGAACAAACTGTGCAGGACATACTACAATGTGGTGACAACAACGGTCCTTTTACAAGACAACAAGGACTGTAATATTGTATGAACATAAGGAAGCCATTATGATTGACTCATGTTTAACACACAGTCAATGCAGGAAATCATGTCAAACTAAATGATCATAGTCAGTAGTTGGGTCTTCTTAAAATATCCTATTGTACTCTTGAGCTTTTGTATATGGGTCAGTCACAGTCCATAAATACTGCTCCTGAGGCCTGGAGAGGACCAAAGTGACAGGCTTTATATGTGACATACACACACACACACACACACACACACACACTGTGAGGTCCGTCAGAGAGCTTAAGGACTCCCACTGGTCATGTTGTTGAGTGATGGACATGTGCACACAAACATTTTATTAGGGGCCTTGAAGACCTTAAGCCTTTCCGTCTGAACCCTGAAAGAAAGTTGAGAATGAGTGAATGCCCCCTTTTTTTTTTTTTTCATTATAGTCAGCCAAGCGTTAAGCGCGGGGGGGTATGGATAAGAGCTCTACTGATGGCTCACCTGAGTATTGTGAAATATGGAAATATTTCTAGAGGAACTACAGTTAGTATTTAAATATACTTTCTTGCACTAGTGCATATCGACATACACCTGTGAAAATGGTGTTTTATGTGTTTGACTTCTTCTGACTGTTGTCCCCTGATTAGAGGTATGTGTGAGGACAGAGGTCAGATTCCTGAGCCCCATGACACTGTGGACCCACGCTTGCTGTCAGCCAACCTTTTCACTGATACACTTTGACCCGCAGATAAGATGAATTAAGATAAAGAAGTACACTGGCTAGCTACCACAGCACCAGTGACTTAAACAACTCTTTTCAGTGAGCCACTAGCAGATAATAGCTTGCTAACGTATTGTTCAGCCTCTTTGCTAATGAAATCGCCTCAGAAAACTTCCGTATTCATTTGGCTTTTGTGCAAACACACTTTAGGGGTTAATGTTTAGCAGTTGCTTTGGGCTAGAATATTTTTTGCAAGACTTAAAAATTAAATTGCAATGACACTTATGTGAGGAATGTAGTGTTGCAGTGGAGTTCCTTTCCTTAAATGTTGAGTGAGTTAGTCCATAAGTTTAAGCGCTCTTGTTTTTCATAATATATAAATTAAACCTTGCAAAATGCACTTTGTTGCAGTTGAAGGACCTTTTTCTTGTGAGCTCCTTGTGTTGGTGGCAGTTGAAGAGCCTAGAAAGACAACAGCTCTCTTGTGCTCCACCGCAGTATGGATACTGAACACATTCCTCTGGCAGTCTAGACAAACCTGTGGGCTTCTACTGTCATTACTGCAATTTACAAACATTTCTCAACTGTCTGCAAAGTTACGATAGCTGCTGAAGCTACTTGCACTGACATGGATACAGTACAGCTTGGGCGTTGTAGTACCAGGATTGTATGAAGACTGTTAGATATCAAGTAGTATTGGTTTATGTCTGAAGAAGTGAACGGTAGTTACAATACATGCCTTTACAAACATGAATGTAAAATACTGTATAGTGCACACAGGATCACATGTGTAATGAATAGAAAAAAAGCACACACTGACACAAACAGATTTACACACACACACAGTGTCCAGTGCCAGGTGACACGATGAGCAAGTTGGACCCTGCAGGGGTCAAAGGGCACATTTCTCCAGAGAGCTGAATGATGAGGACTCTGGGAACTGGGCCTTGCTGCACAAACACACTGACTTTAATAAGACAACAGACCATATTTGCACTACCACCACTCCAATTTCCCCCTTTTTATTAAGGGATTCACTGTCATAGGGTGGGAAAAAGTGTTTGGATGTGTGTACATGCTTGTCTATGTCCCTCTCCTGGGTCTGTCCCAAACCCATCTGGTCTGGGGTATCTAATTGATTCTGTGCTGGAGGGCTGCAATGTAATTTAATGGCTGCATACACTTTATTCTTTCTTCCTAAGTTTCTCAGTTTGTACAATCTCCTCCTCTTAGGAGAAATGGGCTGTTTTTAAAAAGCAAACTCGAGAATCATTGGAAGGGCCTCATTGAACCTTTTCTGATTTTGTCACATTGAATAAGATTTGCAGCTGCCCACACACTCCTGAAGAAGCATTTGAGTCACCATCAAAATAAATGTAGCCATGTTGAGATGAGGCTAGCCTGCAAACCTCCTCTGTCCTGCCTGGGAATGTAAATAAAGGACAAGAGAAGCAGATGTTTTTAAAGAGGGCCAATAAAAAGATTTTAGACCAGAGCAAAGATTGCAAACGACCCATTTAGTGGATTAGTCCACTAATGTGTGTTTGACATGGAGCTCCAGACAAATAGTTGAGTTGACATGAAATACATGCAATCAAGCCGCCTCCCCACTTGGAGGCATTGTGTATAGTGGTGGACCTGTTACGCTCAGCCACAGAAACTTCACTTTCACGGTGATCCCACTGAAAACACAATGATTCCTGAGGACATTATAAAAAGGGCTAAGTGATTTGCAAAAATAAATATCACAGTAACATGAATACTTCTTTCCAACGTCTATGTATATTGCAGATGTATATCTGTTTAGATGTGGAAAACTTAGTTCAGTTGATCCATCACAGTGACATTCCTTTTTCTCTTTTTTTCTTTTTGTAGAATGAGACTTTTATGGATTCAGTGAATGTCTTTCTTTTAGATATGAACTTCTCTGGGTCCAGGTTTCCACTCTGTTTCTTTCTCTGGATTCCTGTCGTGACTCAGGTCAGTTTGTACAGAAGGTCAAACCACTGGTTTGTCATAAGGGGACAAACCTCAGTGCAATTCTTTTTCAACCTAAACTGGGAACATGACCTCTGACCTGCTCGCCACGCTGTCGAGATCAACACCCTGGACAGCTGAGGCATGGATCAGTGGTTTTGACCACATCTCCACTAAACATAGACAACACAGTCAGTGTTCTTTTGTTGTTTCAATGGCTTTGAAAAGGCAACCAACAGGGACATGTTTAGCTGGTTTCAAATGTATTTACATCCCTGTTTGGAAGCCTGTGTGTAGTTAGTGAGGAATGACTCAAAAGTGGAATAAATTACAAACACTATTCTCCAGTTTCCCCCCCCCCTTTTCGCTCCCCTCCTCCTCCTCCATTCCACACTCCTTCCTCTGTCTTGACTTTATCTTTTTACCTCCTCCTACTCAATAGTCCTCTTCCTTATTGCTTCTCCTCTTTATCTCATGCTTATGTGTCCCCACACTCCTGCCTTCTTCTGCCTCTTCTTGACCACGTCTTTCTACTCTTCTCTCCCCTCTAAATGATTTGTGGTATAGGAGACTGCTGGCCGTATTTACAAAAAGCAACTTAACACGATACTGCTGGAAGCCAGTAAAAAAATAATTCTTTAGTGCCTGTAATTGAAAACAGGATCACAGTAAATCCAATGAGTCATTCTCTGCTTTCCAATTTCTAAAATTAATTTTGTCTTCTTACAGACTCAGAGGAAATACTTTTCCATTCTATCCCCTAACTGGACCTGATACAGGGGACAACCTTTATAAAAGTAGAGCTGAGGGATAATTTATTCTTTAATCAATGATGTATGGTGCATGTTGTTGATGCATAAGTCACTGAGGTGATTTATAGCCTCTGGAAACCTGGTTTTGATTTTTAAATATTTCTCCGAAACATAAGACTTAAACAATCAGAATTAAGGTCTTGAAATAAGTATCCTTGATTGTTGTTTACTAGTTTAACACTCAAATACTGAGCTAATCTGCTCCATCAGGACACTGTGGGTGTGGTTTGATCATATGTGATTGGGATTTGTTTCTTGAAACACATTCAGACCCCTTATCATGAGTACCCTCTAATTAACCTCTAATTGCAGTTGTTCTGTTGACTTTCAAGTGAACATGTATCGACACTTGGAATGTTTTAACGTCAGTCTTGTTAGCAACCTTGTTGCTGAGTTAGCGTGTGTTTGTTTGTTTTTTTGTGTAGGTCAACAGTTCATCTCAAACACTGCAGACATTTTAGCACAAAATTTGTTAAACAACTCGACATAATTGTTTTGAAAAATTGGAGCCAGATCAGTTGCCCCGCCTGAAAGAGACAGAACATCCACCAAACCATATCTGATGTTCTCACAGTATGTGGTGTGTTCTCATCCCTGTCTGACCTGGCAAGAACCTGTAGTTTTTCAGTCAGGCCAGTGTTTTGACTGGCCCGTGTCTCTTAGGGTTGGGGATATGTCCACCAGCTGGTAAGCTACCAGGGCCAGGCATTTCTCATGGAGGAGGTCAAATGTCTTAACATTTATAGGGTCATGCTCCAACTGGCTGTCTACTGACACCTGTGTTTACTGGCTAAAAACCATTACAGGTCTGCACTTTGGCAGGACGTTGTGGAAGAGCTGAATATATGAATACCTCTGTCTGATAAATGGTCAGTTTATCCAGATGTTTGACAATAAGCTACTCTGCACCAGTCTGGTTTAATTTGTTCCCAAAACTACAGAACTGACACAGTACGCTTCACTTACAGCTTGACATTCTTATATCCACATCGCTACATTGTGAGATTTGTACTTTACTGACATTGACGCCACAGGGCTGAAACTGTTTACTACCTGTAATGAAAGTGATTTCTTTTCATTGTTGGTTAGAGCTGGGTTTCCCGCAGTAAAGTACGTTGTTCCTTTTTGTGTGTGTTGTATGTTTGCCAAGTCGTTTACAGTGTTTGACTCTACTTTGACTTGGGCACCAGGGGCGGTGTGCATTCATGAAGGAAAGTCTACAACGCTCTGAAGAGTCTTGCTGCTGTCTGGGAAACCAGCTAGTTAAGATGCAGGATACATGGACAGATTGACAGCTCTACTACTCTTTTTGTCTCTCTCTCTCTCTCCTGTCTTTTGGTGCCTTCAGTATATTTCCAGGCTCATTAGGAGATTGGTGTGTGTTTTTACTATTTGTTAAACGAAACAGACAGCTTGTTACGTGGGTAGCGTTGTTCTCAGTAAGTTTAACTCAAACTAGGAAATTAGGCACTTATTTCAGGATAAGAATATTTGTTTATTTATGTTTGTACACATAAAGCTTTCAAAAGCTGAAATACTGACCAGATATTAGGGGCCATATCACAGAGCCACTTGAACATGGTCATGGCAAAAAGAAACTCTCAGGGTCACACTTCATTGTGTATTTTATTACTGATTAGGTGAATCAAGGTAAAATAAATTTTAAACCCACACTGATCACAAAACAAGAGTTGTGGATAGAGAATTGGAGAGTTTTGAGACATGAAACATGGGTTGAACTCTGGCTGCGTCCAGGCATTAAAAAAAAAAGATGAAAGCTATTCAGTTAACTACCAAAAAGAAATGTAGCAGATTCTCACAATTGAGAAGTTGGACTCATTGAATGTTTGGAGTTTTTCATGGGGGCAAAAAAATAAATCTATTGAATTATCAAAATAGCTGCTCATTCATTTTCTGTCAGTCAACTAATACATAATCAATTCATTGTTTCTGCTCTAAAAAAAATGTATCTGATGGTTTAACCATTCATTGTGAGAACAAGCAAGATGGTTATTTTATTTTAGTGTTTTGCAGGTATAGCGGCTATTGCA
This sequence comes from Nannoperca obscura, assembly GCA_036024295.1. Taxonomy (NCBI): domain Eukaryota; kingdom Metazoa; phylum Chordata; class Actinopteri; order Centrarchiformes; family Percichthyidae; genus Nannoperca; species Nannoperca obscura. The sequence continues at coordinate 16,214 of JAVQJL010021391.1, read as the reverse complement.
TGATATTTGAGTAAACTGAGGCTAATACTTCATCTCAAGTGTCTGTTAACCCCATTCATTTTATGACCATTGCCTTTGATGCTTTGCTGCTATCCTGCCTCAGGTGAGGCTCAGTTGTCGCAGCCTTGCCTGTCAAAATGTGCTAGCCCCCAGCCAACATCTCTCTTTACAGCACTTGGCTGTCAAAGAAGCAGTGGCGGAGCAGAGAGGTGGAGAAGGATTGACATAAACAGATAAAAAGGAAAAGAAACAAAGGTTGTGTGAGATGGAGATCAATGTAATGCACAATGTGACTTCAGGAGACTTTAAAAAAGGGACAACTAATGCAATGTTCAAGATAAAAGCCAGCTGGAGGAAGGCAGAAGGTGAAGGAGTAATGTCTGAACAAAAAAGAAAGGGGAGTCAAGCAGAAGAGACATTTGAAAAACTTGGAGATGGATTGGAGGGGGGGGAACTGACGACATTCGAGATAAGCCAGAATCAGTGTGTGGAGAGAGGAAAGGGTGAGGTTGAGAGAAAGACACGAGTAGAGGTAAAGGGAATGTGGGAGGTGCAGAGGAGAGGTGGAGGGCAGTAAAGTCGCAGTAAGTTGCTGACTGACTGCTGGAACAGGATGAGGAAGTGGTGAAGGAGGCCAGGAGAGCTGCTTCCATAGGTGGGTCTCTATGACACACGTGTGCGCAATGGAGCACATTATAAAAGTAAGACTCAATGTTGAATATGAACTTGTGCTGAGTTTCCACAGCAGTGTTATTATTCTCTGAATTTCTTCCATTAATCAATGCAGTGCCAGTTTGAAGTGCATAGTGTCACACTCGGTTGATTTAATTCCCTGAGTGATATGGGTGAACTGGCTAGTTGTCTGGACTTCTTCTCCTTGTGGCAGGCCAAGTGTTGCAGTGTTAAATTTGTGCCCGAGCTGGAATCCAATAGCTGTTTAGTGTGTGTGTGTGTGTGTGTGTGTGTGTGTGTGTGAGTGTGTGTGTTCATATTTTCATGTGCTTGTACGTGTGTGCCTGCAGGTCAGCTACATGATCAAAAGAAGGTACGGTTGAGTGTGTACAAGTATGAAACTTAAATATGTAGTGTGTGTGTGACACAGGCTAGTTGAATGACTGGATCAGGTTTCAGCCTAAGTAGTCTCACTCACTCACTCTCACAGTAACACTGCAGTGTGAAGAGCGAGGGAAAGGGAGGCCTCGTGAGGGGTAGCAGCTACATGATCTACTGTACATACAGACACAAACATATACTGTAAATTCTTCACCTACGCTGACTACACATTGTTAAGCAGAGCTAAAGGCACTTTCTGCATACATATTGGTGACTGTTGACAGACCTTTGTGAATGTTGAATATTTATTTTGTGATTGGACACACATCCATAGGCATTCCACAGAAGGACATTAAGCTAATCATTAACAAAACAAACTGCAGGGATAACCTCCTGCCAAGTACTTTTAATACAACAGAGAATACGTTCTTATAGTTTTCTGTTGAGTCAAAAGTCTGTGCTGGCATGAGACCAGCCACCCCCTCTGTTTGAAAGTCAGGAGGTGCTTTTAATAGTGTGTGTGTGTGTGTGTGTGTGTGTGTGTGTGATTAGAAAGCAAGCTAAAACAGCTAAACAGATTACTCAGCACTTGTTTCCAATCCTTCAGCAGGTGCATCCAAACTACTGAGGAGCATATAGTTCACAACATTTGTTTGTTTGTTGTGATTTTCATGGATCAAAAAGTTGCTAATAATTAAAGGATTAGTTTAACATTTTGGGAAATGCGGTTATTCAGTAACTTACTGTGACTTTACTGATGCCACTCTTACATCTGTCTGTTAAATATAAGGCTACAACCAGCAGCAGCTTAGCTTAGCATAGAGACTTGAAACGGCTAGCCTGGCTGTGTCAAGAGGTAACAACATTTACCCTAACGGCCCCTCACTAATTAACACATTACATCTTGTTTTTTGAATCCGCATGAAAACTGAAGTCTAAAAGCATCAATTTGCAGTTTCATAGGGGGTTTTGTAGCAGACCATTTCCTGGCTGGGACCAGTAATGACCTGTAATCTCTTCTGGTTGCCTAGCATCTGCTTGGAGCCAAGAAATAGTCTGGCATGTAACCCCCTGTAAAATGACGAATGATTGCACAAATTATTGAACAAATTAGATATATAGTCTGGGTATTACTGAGCTTTAGAGGTTCTGGTTGACAGATTTTTATTCATTTGACCAGAGCCAGGCTAACTATTGTCCCCCTCTTTTGAGGCTGTAGCTTCATATGTGGTACTATTGCTTTTAAGTTTTTGTGCAGTTGGTCGGTTGTTCCTTACACTCTTCACGTGGTGTGGATGTTTTCCATGTGGGTGCTATGCACTTTTCTCATCAACTTCCTTGTCTTACTTACATTACCTGTTTTTCATATTCGCACATTGCTGTTCATACATTTGTCACTTCTCTCCACTCCCATTCTCTTCATGATCGTAATCCTGGCATAACACACGTCATCTCATTTCTCTCACCATCTATCTCTTTCTCTTTCAAATCAGGACCGGAGGTGATTCCCAGCTACAGCAGCAGTGCCATGTCTGAGGTGGTGGTGCCGGACGCTATGGTATCCCCAGCAGTGGGTGGCCTGTACGGGGAGAAGGCCGGTGGCCCCGGGGTGGACTTCAGTTACGTGGGCATTGATGCCATTCTGGAGCAGATGAGGAGGAAGGCAATGAAACAGGGTTTTGAGCTCAACATTATGGTTGTGGGTAAGTAACACATGTACACTAGCTAAAGTTTCAGTTATATTATACAGATTCAGATCACAGTTGCCTCACAGCAAGAAAGTTTTGCTTTTGAATCTTTGGGTACTTGCCCGTCTCACACTTGCATGCATATTAGGCATTAGAAATATTCCTGCCATTGTTCTTGCACTGGTCTCAGAGCTGGGTGCTGCGCTGTGGATGTCTACTGCTCCCGAATATTTACTCAAATATGATTAATTTATCATTACTCCATGTGGACTAATAAAATATAACTTTGATGTAGGGATTCTTGCTTGTTCTCAATGGTTGTTAATGGACATGTCTAAGTTTTAATCATAAAGATGAAGTATTTCTGTCTCATTCTCTGATCCTTGTCAAGTGCAGACTATAAAGTTGATTTAACAAGTAGTATAAACCTGTTGCCTTCGCACTTAAATGTGTTAACTCACTTAACTCAAAACATCTTCAGTCAGCTGTTATAACATGTGTCCTGTTATTCAGGCTTTCTCTCTAATCAAGTTTTGACAGACAAAACAGAGGCCTCAAATGTATTTTAATAAGCAGCCACACACAGCAGGACCCGCTTTCTCACTGAGCCCTCATCACTTTGATCAGACGCCTTTTTAAAACATGAGCTAATTACACACACACACACACAGGTTAACAGGCCACCATAAAACCCACACCACCTCCCCGCTGTATGTCTCCTTCCATGTGGTTTTTGCATTCAGGTGAAATTATATTCCACAACTTAAACTTAGAGCAGTGCAGGAAGGAATGGTGCTTTTTTTTAAATTGGATAATTGAGTAGGTATATTTATGGTCAAATTTTAAGTTCTGTAGAACTTCTGTAGAATTTGATATAGATGACTAAGTGCTGAAGTTGCATGATGACAAACAATGTACTGTAGCAGGTAGTGTCCCCTTTTCCTTCCTCGTTGGGCGGAATTGGGTAGAAAAGAGGTAAGAAGGAAAAAAAAATACATTCGGATGACAAAGAAGCATGCATGTTTGCAAAAAAATGTTTTACTGGTCAATTGATCACTTTGGATGATCTTTAGATTTTTTTTTCTTTTTCATGATCAATATTATGAAGATATTTTGTCAGGTTTTGTTTGCAAATAATTTTGTCTTGTGACCAGATTTATTTTATAAAAATAAAAAAAATCTGCACCACACAAGCAAGCATGGGAGAACGTTGGGAAATACAGCTGTTACAGAACGTCTGGAAGCTGTAGCATCAATGCTGCCAACGATTTGTAGAATGTGAATTTTGCATGCACTGATGATCAGTTCTTAAACTTCTGACTGAAGTTCCCCATGTCTGCATGTGATGTGTGCTGCTGACTGCCTGTATATGCGAATGTGTTTGTGTTTGCGTCTTCATAAATCAGTAAGGGGTCTCAGTGTTGACTTAACCTGAAGTTGAACTGTGAATGTTAACTACCCAGTGGGCCCCTCCAAACTCCTCTTCATTAACCTATGGTGATGTTAGCATGATGTGCAGATGTCCCAGATGCTCCCATCTGTATAAACCGAGACAGTTAATGACTCCCAGATAGAGTCTCACTGGTTCATCAGCTTCTACGCTAAAGTCGGCCTCAGTACATCTTGTCCAGGTGGAGATCATTTTATCAGCCAACTGCAACATGAATTTAAGACTTGCTGTATTATCATTCCCTTACCAGAAAACAGCAACCGTTCATGTAATCATACAGTTGAGTGTGTGCACATCCATTTTTTTCACTTGTGCTGTCTCCTTTCTAACACACTTACAATTTCTGGTCACTTCTGAGGAACAACAAAGGTCCAATTTGTCTTATTGATGGTGTGTTTGGGTTGTAGTCTAGTCATGCGTACTAGTTTTGCTGGCAGTGTTTGCGCAGACAAGCACCTGCAGCTCGTCACTGCCCAACAACTGAGTTTTAAACTGTCATGGAAAATAATAATTGACTCTTGTTTGGGTTTATTATGGCGCTAGTGTTAGTGTGTAAGACTTTTATTTTTTGATTCGTTTTTTCATCTTGAGGGGTGTGTGTCACTGTCTACCTCTCTGACTGAGTTTTTGCTTACAGGACAGAGCGGCCTGGGAAAATCTACTCTGATGAACACACTGTTCAAGTCTAAAGTCAGCCGTAAGTCAGCGCAGGCTATGAGCCAGGAGAAGATCCCCAAAACAATCGAAATCAAGTCCATCAGTCATGGTATGGCCCTCTTGAACACCTTCACTCTTCTCTGTGCCACTTTGTTTTGTTTTTGGCTGTTTTCTGTCCAGCTGTGGGTGTCAGCTAAAATACTCCCGTCTCGTACTCTGCTACTGTTTTTCTTCTCCTCCCATCTGTATTTAAATTCCTTTTGTCAGCCATAGCAAAGTTACACACTGCTTATCTAGTCACTCCAAACATTCACATAACTTTATAATTCTTTCTTTATACTTTTCTTGCTTTTTTTATTCTACTTCTCTTTAATTACTGTAATAATGGCTAAAACGATCTCTGAATATACTGTTTTCTACGCCTCACAAATCCAAATTTGGAAGCTGTTTTGAAATTGGTTTCAAATTTATCAACCAATTTTCTTCTCAGTTTCTGAATACATCTCAGTCGAGAAATGGGCAGTGTAATTGCAGAACCATGCTACTTTTTTTTTGTTGCATCTAAACCCCTGGTTTACTAAGTTTATCAAGTGCACAGGATGTTCTGGGCACTTCAGAGTACAGTGTGCTGGCACTGGCTGACCTTGTGTGTGTTTCTTTGTGTGCAGACATCGAGGAGAAGGGAGTGAGAATGAAGCTGACGGTCATTGACACACCAGGCTTTGGAGACCAGATCAACAATGAAAACTGGTACGCTACAATTCTACCATCATTGCGTTGACTATATAAACAGTGAGATTAAAATTATCTAATCGGATGCCCCTCCCTTTCTCCTTACTTTTCCTGTTGTCTAACTTTTCCCGTTCTGTCTATGTCCTTATCTTTCTCCTCTCACTCTGAGACCCCCGACTTCCTCCTCATACCCATCTACCATCTCTGTGTTGCTTCCTTCTTTCCTCTTTTATCTGTCCAACTCTTCCCTTTCCACTCCTCCTTCATCATTCCCACAATTCATCCATGCCATGGTCTAGCTGGAAACCCATCATGAAGTTCATTAATGACCAGTACGAGGCGTACCTGCAGGAGGAGATCAACATCAACAGGAAGAAAAGGATTCCAGACTCCAGAGTCCACTGCTGCATATACTTCATCCCCCCGACCGGACACTGGTAATGGCACATTAAAACATGGTTTTAAGTCTGAATATTAATTCTCCCTTCTTTGTCAGACAAACACAACAACACTAAAATTATATCTGCGCTGCAATCAGTTGCACTTACAAAGAACACAAGATGGACACTTGAAGGAAAACATTTGGGAAATGCACTTACTTTCTTTCTTGCTGAGGGTTAGATTGGAAGATTGAGTCGTCTTCTTCCCTGCCTTTGTTGGTGTGTTACAACTACACAATATACAGCCAGTACCAGTACACCATAAATGTGCATCCCCGTGCGAGTAAAACAAAACGGGGACCCACTCAGAAAAACACTGCTCCATAGGAAACTCCACAAGATACCATTCAGTTAGCATAAAAAGCACATTTCCCAAAGAAACTAAATTCATTATCACAGCGATGATAATGAATAAACGATCATTGTTATCAGTCAAGAAATGTAATAATGAGGGTGGCTTGACCTGTCTTGCACTCAGTAAAAATACAATAAATTACATCAACTGGAATTTCATCAATTGCCATTGTTACTGAGTGTGTTACCAACAGATCATTTATAAATACAGGTTTTCTTTTGTTCTTTCTCAAGCTTTTCAGCGTGAAGCAATGGGAAACATCTCTCTGCTTTCTTACCCCTCATATTGAGTACACACGTCCCCACACATTTCCGCTCAGCACGATACAACATATCCCAGAACACAAGTCCACCACACACACACACTGGAAAGATGGGCTTCTCTTGCCAGGCCTCGAAGCAGCACAATGTCCCATGTTTCTCTCCCTGGATCTCTTACAGACACACACATCTGGCTCTGATCGAACTGGATAAACTGCCGTCCCACTCCACACTCTGTTAGTTCAGCCCCTCACTGTTTGGAGCTCAGAGGGCTGGCGTGTACTAGAAGGAGAAATTGGGGGGGGAGGGTGCACACAGTCTCTTGTGTCCATCAAGTGATAGATTCTCATTTTATAGCTTTTGCATTTGTGTAACTAGTCGAGTGCAGCATCCAGTCTTGGGAAAATGTTGAAAACAGCTGTGGATTGTCAGCCTTGTTTGAGACACAAAGACACAGTCAGAGCGCCATTCATGTGCTGCACATCCTATAAAAATTTTTGTGTCATGGCCTGTCTTTCCTCAGGCAAGGGGCTGGTGTGAAATGGCCCCTGTCTCTGTTCCCCATCCACCGATGTTTCATGTTGATCCAACGCTGCAGATGTCACATGGGCTGGCCAAGCAGCTGCTCAGGGATTGCCTTAAAAAGTCTAATGGGAGAGAGGCAGGAAGGACGAGAGGGAGACAGAGAGTCTGTGTGGGTGTCTGGGAGCATGCAATCAATTTTGCACTTTTGCTCTTGCATGAGTGCACGAGACTCCTTGTTGACAATGGCCGGGTCTTTGTTTAAGTGTTAGCCAAGGCTGAATCCTCTGCCGTAACCACATGCAGATGCTTTTGTCAAAGTGCGGGAAAGGCCTGAGCTCCTCAACCCGACCACAAGTCCTGTCAACCTCATCAAGTAGCTGTTCACACACATTGTATACACATTGTATAATTAGGTCACAGCAACATGCAACAGTTGTTGAACTGTAAATACTGTATGTTAATGAGTGCAGTGGTACCTCCATCGGGTAGAATTGTTAGAACCATCTGCCCTCTGGTGGAAGAGTTTGGTGTTACACATCATTTCATTCAGTTAAACATTTTTACATCTGTCTGCTTCCCAATCTCTATTTCCCTCGTTTTATTATGTTGTCTTTCCTTTCCTTCTCAGTCTGCGGCCTCTTGATGTAGAATTCATGAGACGCCTCAGTAAGGTGGTCAACATTGTCCCAGTCATTGCCAAGGCGGACACACTCACCCTTGAGGAGAGGGACTTCTTCAAAAAGAAGGTAACATCTTTCTGGTTCCATTTGCTCTTTTTGTTTTTTTATTTGATAGATTTCTGTATTCTTTAATCTCAATTTTCTTCTTTTTTTCTCCTATCAAACCCTCATCTAGAATCTAGAATCATTTTTCTTGTTTGTGGTGCAGTAACTGGAGATGGGATAAGTTCCTATGGTTTTCTTTGGTGGTTCTTGTACTCTGCTCTCGCTCTCTGGACAGTCACACAACATGGCTGCATTCCAGCAAGAGCTCAAGAGCATCTCCTTCTTTCCCACTCTTCGTCTTTTACTTTCTACACTTCCTCTACACAGTTTATAAGGCTGCAGCCCTTCAATTTGTATGTTTTTATTGGCAGCGTCTTCAAGGATCTCAGGATTTCCCCTCCTCTCATTGGCGCGTGCGTGTGTGCTCGCGCGCGCGTGCTTCTTTGTGTGTTTGTGTATGTGCATGGCATATTTGGTGTTTGCACAGGTTTATCTTAGGCATCCATCTTGTGAGGTTTTGTTTGTATATAGACAGTGATTAATGACTAAGCCCAAACTTTTGGTGTAGATTAGAAGACAGATTAGTGTTAATACCACCTTTTAATCTGTACACTCTGCAGATTTAGGATAATTTGTTTGATGTCTCTCAAGACTGCATCAGGAATGTCAACCTAATTACTCCTGCAATTAAAGGCCTTAGTTTGTATACCCTTTTTAAAACTATAGTGGGTTAAATGTTTGTTGCTCTCACCAGATCAGGGACGAGCTGCGAGCCAACGGGATTGACGTGTACCCTCAGAAAGAATTTGACGAGGATGCCGAGGACAGAATGATCAACGAGAAGATCAGGGTGAGGGGATCATTTCAAAGCACTGACCCTAACAGAGTAGTTGTGACTCTATTATCTTCAAGTATGCTCAGACATATCTTTTTTAATGTGCTTAACTTGAATAATTTCTGACTCCATTGACCTTTAACCTATGAACAGGAGATGATCCCCTTTGCTGTGGTGGGCAGCGATCAGGAGTACCAGGTCAATGGGAGGAGACTGCTGGGGAGAAAGACCAAGTGGGGAACCATTGAAGGTATAACTCTCTCTCTCTCCTTTCCTCCCATGTCAGTCCCTGTTCTCTTTTTGTTTTGTTTTGAAAGACACTTTCAGAACAGAATCTGTCAGTATGCACATAACTACATTTGAAGTGGTTTGGTTGAGAAGAAAAGGGAGATTGGTGAAGACCTCACTGAGGCAGTCAGCCAATAAAACAATACTCCATTCAGCTGTCAGACTGGTGTCGTGTGCCATGCAGCTGGCTCCGACCTCCAGCAGACACAGTCTGTCTGAAGAGGCCTGATTTCTTTACTTGGTTCCTCAATCCCACGCGTCACCTTTTGTATCACAAAAGCTCACATGGGAAATAGAATATGTTGAGGGCAGGAAAACTGAGTGTAGTTGTTTTGTTTCAGTTTATAAAATCTAGTGAAAAAATAAGTTATTTGTGTGTGGTTTGTTAGTTTCTGTTTAGCATTGTTTTTTGGTTTTTTTTAAGAGTTAAACTCAGCTTATCAGTTGGCATAATAGCATAGCAGTACAATGTTGTTTTGTTAACGTCCATCCCTGTGCAGGATTCATCTTTCAATATTTAATAATGTTATCCACTCCAGACAGGAGGCACCACCCCTCTATCAAGTGTTCCATTGAGGAAGTTTCATTTCCTGCAGAGTGTGCTGTGCAGACACACACACACACACGTCTGGCAGGAATCTTTTGAGCATTTAGTCTTATCTCTTCAGAAGGACTCGATGTAGATGAAGTTAGAGAGAGATCTGCATTGAGATGACACACATTATCTGTGTGTCTGTAGGGACGCCACACTGAGATCACTGACTCCACTTAGTGGACTGTTAAGGAAGCTTTATAGCATCGTGGCGCTCAGCTGTCATACTGTCTGTCTTTTGGTACTTTTTTTTTGCTAGTCACACCCACTGTTGCCTGTTTTAGCTCACTTTCAAGAATTTCTGACAACTCATAACTTCTCTCTCTCCTTTTAGTTGAGAACATAGCCCACTGTGAGTTTGCCTATTTACGGGATCTCCTCATCAGGTGAGTGAATTTTGTCTCCATCTGAGGAAGAGTTTTCATGCAGCCTTGTGGCACTGTGTGTTTAAATATCATATGCAAAGGCTCTGCTTTAAATAAGAATTTGTATCTGATATGGTTAATCCACAAAAAAGTTAAATTACCTAGTTAAAAAAATCTATTCCTTCAATCCCATAAAGGAAAAAATCCACAATCTGATTGAATAGGCACAACTGAACTGCTGGATCAGCAAAACACATTTTTGAGTGGAGGTGGACTATAGATATTGTAAAGTGTGGTACTGGTTTCTTATAGGTGTGTGTGTGTGTGTGTGTGTGTGTGTGTGTGTGTGTGTGTGTGTGTGTGTATGAGTTTATTTCAGGACCCATATGCAAAACATTAAGGAAATCACCAGCAGCATCCACTATGAAATGTATCGTGTGAGGCGCCTCAATGAGAATAACACGATGGTGGCTCATGCCAACGGCATGCCAGAACATCATCTTGCCACTCACGAGATGTAGACGCCACCTGCCCCACTGCAGTTGACCTTACCTGCATGTGATTCATTTACTAAGCGACTTTGACCTTCATCGACAGTCTTCCCACCACTCCAGCCCTCCACTCCATCCATCTTTATCTCGCAGGTGGGATAAAAACTTATAAGCCTGCCAGTGGCACTGTATTTTCTGTGATTTTTGGCGGCTGAATGGACTGTTCATGTGAGTTCATTGCCTAATTAACAAACACTATCTTCTCTATCACTGACAAAGAGAGTGAAGAGACGTTTGATTCTTCGTAATGGGCTTACAGCTTCATTTTTGCCTTCCAGATCTTACAGTTAACCTTTGTGGTTTTTACTTGTGGTGCCAAACAGACGGCATCTGCCAGACAGAACAGACTGACGCTAAATGTCTTTCAGTGTCAGAATTGCCTTAATTGATGGCATGTTAATCTCGTCCACTTTTACTATTTTTCAAGTTTGATGTTTTTTAGCATTGCTTATAAGAATTCATGCCATAACCGAAGCACAGTTTTCTGTCACAGCTGGGAGAAGTGATATCCATTATTGCACTTGACTACATAGTCTGTCATTGACAAGCATGTTGGAAGGGTGCTGGACAGCACAACATGGGACACGCATACAGCAATACCAGTGCGTGCGTCTGTCTGTGTGATGCAGCGTCATTCAGCTCCCTCCCGCTAGTTAAACAAAAAAGGTTATCAAATAGCACATCATGTTTGAGTTTATCTTTTTTTTTTGTCACAAGCTATGTTTTGCTTTAAATGTTTAAGTGTTTAACAAGTGTTATCGTGTTAAATATGGATGTCAGGTCCTAGATATCTTTTTAAATTCCCAGTAACAAATGTCATTGTTTATTACCAGAAATATCTTAAGAGTGATTTAAGATGAATAAGTATTTATGCACGATATAAAATGTGAAAGTTTTGTCATCAGTCCACTTATTCAGATTGTCCTCACACACATGCAGACACATACACGCACTCACACACACATTTTTCCTGCTTTTGGGCCCATCAAAGTGCCTTATTTATTGGAGAATGTTTGCTATCATTTTGGCTGAAACTGGAAAGAGAGCAGGTTTGTTGGTGCCAGGTTGATTACATTTATGCATTTTTTAATCCTTTTCTCTTGTTTAGCTGAAAAATAGTCTTCTATTGACTGACTTTTCTTTCTATTTTCCATAATATACAAAGGATCTTTATCTGTGTGAACCATATATAATTCCCTAAGCTGCCACTGTCATGCTCTGTCCTGTATATTCTTCTGTGTTCTGATGCATTTTTTTGTACTTGTATTATTGATAATAACAAATTTTCCTTTATCTTATTTTAAAGAAATAAAGATTAAAGTTGTAAATATATACTTTCTTTGATTTTTGATTCCTCCAATACGGAGCATTTTCTTTTGAAAACTACTGTATGTTTTTTTTGTTCATCAATACATTTTACAGATCCATCCTGCGAAGGAGCTTAAGATGAACAACAAGCTCATATCCTCAGACTGTGGAAGACCACACTTTAGATCATTTTCTGCTACACTGGTTCGCCATAGTATTTAATCGCAGGTGTAATTCACATACTCTAGCACTTTTATTGGCATGCCATTAAGCTTTTCCTTGATTAGCCTCTGAACTCAATATGGTCGACAGCAAGGTCAGTCCATGGCTGATTAGCACTAATTACTTGAATGCACAAGTGTTTTCTTCCTCAGTAAGAAAGATGGGTGAAGGCAATGCCTCGGATCAGTGTAAGAATGTGCAGACGTCAGCTTCCGGAGGTTCTGGGGCAGCAGAATGTAGACAGAGCTGGCAAACTGATGTCAAGTAAAAAAAAAAAAAAACAGCAACAATTGCAGTGAATGTTGTTTATGGAATTAAATCAAATATTAAATATAGAATCCTCCAAACTGCAGACGCTTTTCTTAGTTCATAGTCTGACAGTATTTAAGATGAAGCTCAACTACAGCATAAGGATATTTTCACTGTTCTCTGGTGTGTGCTGGAAACATACAGCACTGACTGATATTATTATTATTATTATTATTATTATCATTATTGGTATCCAAAACGAAGTGATGTTGGTATAATCTCATACTCGGAGCAAAAAGAAACAAATGCTCTTTTTCTGTGAGTGTGATAGAAACTGAACTATTGGTGAAACCAAGAACACCAGTTGCTAATCTGAGGTCAAACTGTCACAGCAAAGTTCATGCAGTTGTGACCTGGCAAGTTATCAGTCAGCCTCTCGAGTGTCCAGATGTAACTGGCTTAGATGTTTGCATTATCTGAGGTTGGGTTTTTATTAATTCCCGTCTTCCCCATGCAGAGCACTTAAAAATGGCGATGCGCTGCGTTGCTCCTCAAAATGGCGTCTGCCGTGCCCCATCTTCCACAGTATTAAGATGGCACACGCCTGCTACACCCACAGCCCCCCCCCCCCGATTCTCTAGCAAACCCGTCACCGAGGTTTATAAGTTCAAACCCCACATTCTCATACTCCTTTTCTCCAACTCTATCTCCCCGGGGAACAACTGGGAGAGAAGCAGCTGCATCTCCACTCTCACTGGCCGTGGCTCGTCCCCTCCCTTCATGCCACCCAGCAGTCGTCCTGTTGGCAGCCACCCAGTGCTTCACCGCCTGTCTTAATGACATTCATTAATGAGCTGCATTCTTTCTGGATACTAATGAAGTCGGGCGACTCGGACAGAGAAAGAACCGGTGTTGTTTAGCGTGGTGTTTGTTTACAGGCTGTTTGTTTGTGTACAAGCTCGTGTAGAGTCAGAGTTGTATTTCGGGTTTTTATGTTATGCACATCGTGGTGATACTGTGTCCACTTGAATGCATATTAAGTTTTACACACAACATGCAGGTTGCACTAGCCAGCTGTTTTAATGCTTGCAAACACTTTAACAGCTTTGCCACTCTGCTGCCAGGTTGCACTGCAGATCCAAATATGTCCTCCACCCTCACGCAATATTGCTAGACAGAAAAACAGACCAATCTACCAAGCATTATGGGTATTACTAGATAGGGGCATGCTTATTGGTCCAAACTGGCACAATGTGATGGATGGAAGCACGAGCACGAGCCCTTTGGACAGGAAGTATTTTGACAATACTCATCCTGGTTAATGTGTGACTATGAATATGCAAGAGGTGGTTACAGTAGTGTATCAGTATATTTGGGGAAGGGGAGTTCTCGTATGTGAATTGCCATGTATAATGCTAAACTAGAGGGCTGAGTTTTGTATGTCTTTAATATGTGAACTTGGCTGTTTTCAACATTAACACGAGTTTAATCCTGTTTTGCAACATACGTTTGTCTTCTATGAACCTACCAGTGTTAGTCGACAAATGCATGGCACCTCATTGCCATATATTGTTATTGAGTCTGCCCAGCTCATCTGCATAGATCTGATATGCCACCAATTAACACCTGTTTGTAAGATGAGAATAACTATTTAACATGCATCGTGCCATTTTCCCCCTTTAATTTATTAATTAGCCAACTTGATTGCAAAATCTGTGGAGATATTTGTGTGTGTGTGTGTGTGTGTGTGTGTGTGTGTGCGCGCGCGCACATGCGCATGGGTGATCATGTTGTGCATACATTTGTTTTTTTGTGCATGTTTACCTCACTTGCTCCCCCATCTCGTGGCATGAGTTGTTGTTTGCCCCCATTTGTTTCCTCCTTCACCCATCTGCTGCTTCTCCTTTGTTGGCGTCTCACCTTCTCCTCCTCCATCCGTCCCTTCCTCCCGCCTTATTTCTCTCTCCGATGTCAGTTTCCACCCTTGCTCTTGGCTCTGTGCCAGGCACTCAGACATGTAGGGGGAGGGGCTGACGCCCGTATGCAAATGATCCAACTTTATGCAAATCAGCCCTGCTGTTAATTAAAAGTCAGCTGCAAATTCAATTAGCCGACTGAACACAGAGGAAGGAAATGGGTTGGCTTGGATCGCTGTGGGTTTGGAAGAAACAATTCCGAAAACACTGTGTGGGTAAGGATTCAAAAAACAAAGAAATCACGGCTGGGTGGATTTGGGGGAGAGGGGATTTGAAAAAGGGTATGCGAGGTTCAAATGGTCACTTTATTGTGGGAATAAACTCTCGCTGGCTATAATATAAGAATGCAGAAATGTGCTGCTGTATATAAAACACTGGCATGCTGGTTGACATACACACTGCTAGAAAGCACTTGAGAGAGGAAGATCCAGACAGAGGAAGAGAGAGGTGAGAGACAGAGAGAAGAGCATCGTTGGTAGCTCCTGCCTCTGGCTAATTACTGTGAGTAATTAAACTAGTCGCAGATGTATGTCAACGATTATGCTGCTGTAATGGAAATGAATGCGAGCGTGTTAATGTATGTGTATGTACATTGTCACTGTGCATGCTTATGCGTAAAATGTGTGTAATGTTTGCCTGCCTGTGAATCTGTAGGCTTTTTGAATTGTGTCCTTCGTCTCTTCTGCTGCCCTCGACTCGGACAGCGGTGGACACTTTAATCCAAATCCGTTTGTAAGGAGTTTTAATGATTTTAGCATAGGTGAATCCATTTGGAGCACCCAAGTGAAGGGTTTAGTGTTATGTTCTAATGACACACAAGAATTAAGCTAATTGTTTTTTTAATCAATAGCTGTTTGTATGAGAAATAGCTGGATTGATGAGGGAGAGATGTTCAGGTTTCAAGCCATCACATGGCAATGCGACCACCAAAACATTTTGCCTGCTGAGTGCGTCACCAATCTTCAGAAGTATGTTTGGTGTCATGGTGGCACCTCAACACTCTGCAGATAAATACATACACAAGACGACAGTACAATTTCTACTGCTGAGATATATGGGAAGATTGGTGACGGTGGAGGATGGGTGATTGAGATACGCTCATGGCGTACTGCCAACAGAGTTGATGGATGGGAGTGAGTTTGGGATGAACAGAGTAAAAGAGATCAGAGTGGATGTGAAGAAAGACAGAGATGGGCAAAGAGGAGAGGGACACAAATTGAACAGTACAATGAGGTGAGAAATGAAAAAAGAGAAACTGAAAGGGAATCCGTTGTATGGGTGCAGAGAAGAGATGGAGGGTGTATGTGTGTGTCTTACTGGGGAATTTCCTTTCTGTTAAAGTCCCTGTAGTAAAGTGAGAAACTCAATACTTCCCATAATTGTGTCGATAGATAAATCCTGCACTGGTTGTCCTAAAGAGGACTCCCAATCAATACGCTGCTCAAATCTTGCTGTGTCTATTTTTGCTCTGAATCATGTTTAGAACGTTACTTTGGTGAAAGACTGATGTTTTAAACAGATTCTCCGCCCAAATTCTACTTCTGAGCATTAAAAACACACTGTAGATTTGAATGGTGTAAAAAAGTAAGCGGTAAATGAGTCACCTTGGAGTCACAATGGTTTTAACGGAATTAAATGGTGAGGCATTTTTACACCACAAAAAAAAAAGTTTTAGTTTTGAAACCAGTTGAGTGCCTTCATGAAATGAGTGCACAAGATGAGGAGAGTGGCAACTTGGAATCACACGTTAGCATTTATTAAACAAACCATGCCAGGATCATGAGCGGATCACAGTGATAAAATGAACTGATCGCCCAGAGCAACTTTGAGAAAGCATTATTAGATTTTGTTGTATTCAAATGCTGAAAGTTATTGTTGAAAAAAAAGAAGTTTAGAAGTTGTAGAAGTTTATAAATTTGTAGCACTGAATGCAGCAAAGAAAG
>JAVQJL010021381.1:0-19557 GCA_036024295.1 Nannoperca obscura | reverse complement strand
GTGTAGCTGGTGTTAATGTAAGTCAGTGAAGCTAACGTTAGCCAGCTTAAACTAACTGCAGAGCTGTCAGCAGTAGCATTAGGTGTTGTCTGTGTGATATCAAAACATTGTCAGATGTGACTTACCAGCTGTTTGGCATTATTATCATAATTGGCCAACTGTTATAATTAATTACATATTAATAAATGTGACCTAAGTTGTTTAGTTTTCAATTAAAAAAACTAAGCGAGTGGATGGTGACTTTTCTGATTGCTTTATACAAAAAGTGGGAGGACAACTGCATTATTTTATCTGATTCTAATTTTGTAACAATGACTGCATATCTCGTTAAAACGATGCAGACACCAAGTTTATTTCCTTTTTTCTTCTAAAATTGTAATATAAATCACAAATCACAAGTCAAACTGTTCGGCTCTAACATTATCATTTTTACATCTCCATGATTTTCCTGCATTTTACTCTGACATAGTAAAAATAGTGCTATAAAAGTGGTAAAGTTGCTGAAGAGAAACTATTAAGTCTGGAACACGGTATGCCTGTGTCTATATTTGCTATCTAAAAAGGGCTAGTGAACATTAACATCTGAATTGTGCACTTTGATGCCCTGATAACCCTTATTCCTATTCACAGGCTGAGGAAAAGTGTGCAATTTTAAAGACAAGGCATCTTCTCTAAAGAATCCTCCCCGGAGTTCACTATCTACGGGAGCAACCAATGTGTTGATTGGCTGAGAGTTGACAATTCTTGCACCTCAGGCTGCATAATTGGCGTGGCACAAAGGCAAAAAGACAGCATAATCATCCCCACGTTGACCAGGGTAATTTTAACTGTCTCTTGCTTTTAGACACAGACAGTCTTTGACAGAAGACTTCTCCTTGGCAATAATAATATATGTAGGATCATCCTCTATCATTTGCTTAAGAGGAAGTCTAAAAAAAAAAGTATGTATGAAGAATGCTGGATAATTATATAGTTCATAATATGCCAGGAAAGGAATGACAATGACTATGCAGAAGAAGCCAAAAAAGGTATACGTCCCACCTGCAAGCAGCACAGTAACAGAATTATAAAGCCTTTTGCAGCCTTTTGCATTGAAGCTGAGCTTAACAAACATGAAGTAGGCTAAATAAGTGCCAGCTGCTGGTTAATTAGCCATGTAGTGACAAATCATCAGCTGGCTACATGTTTACACCAAGTTTAGGAATTTTTCTGGAATACAGCCAATGAACATAACTTTTTGTTTGACTTGCGAGGGAGGCAAACACAAACACCGGCCTGAGAGGGCATGCTGTAAAGGTCAGTTGGTGCAACATTTGGGTCATAAGATGTGGAATTGAGCAAGAGGTAGACATTTGAGGAAATGTAAAAATTGTATGTTGGTATATTGTAACACTGTCAAAACGAGTCACTAAGTTTTACTGATCAACCCCTGAGAAAGGAGACGTCTGACTCTAACGTCAGCAGCAGAACTGCTTCAAGGAGCTGCATGACATCAGCATGACATCAGAATCAGGAAGTGAACAGGGAACGACAGTTCTATCATGAACTGGCAACCTGCACAACATCTGTGATCGGTGATCACAAAGTACCAGTCAGAAAACAAAATACACTCAGAAACAAAGCCCTAATGTCATTCTTGACCTTTTATCTGAAGAACCAATGCAGGTGAAGTGAGGGAGCCATGGACAGTGATGGTCTGTAAGTTGATGATAATCGAGAGCTCCCCACTGGGGCTTTTAAGGACCATCAGCACTGAACCATGGACACCAAAGATGTACAATACAAATCATGGTTGACACCTCTTAACTGCACAGGTCAGGGTGGCTAATGGCCTTCCCAAAGAGCACTGCAACCACAAACAACCCATATAGCTGAGTTCACATTCTTTCTTTGGACTGCTTTAATATGCGAGCGCAGTGTGCATTTTAGAATTGAGTGGGCCATTCCACTATTTACCGGTCGAGTCAAAGAAATTTAATTGTGTTCTCTGAGCAAAGTGTTGTGACAGAAAGAGCACTGGGAAGTACAATGTTATGGATAGAGAAGGCACACACAAAAAGAGTTTGGGGCATAAAGGCCAAAACATGGCAGCTTTTAAAAGCCAATCGAAGCCATTAGGCATTGACGTGGGGGAGAAAAGGTGGGTGCAGTAAAAGTTGGGTCAGATGTAAGGTAGTGTGCACCTTTTAACCGCAATTACTGTTCATATCGTGAAAGTGGCCCAGTTGTGGTCGCCCGTTGTGGCAGTGACTCTGTGTTCAGAAATGAAGGAGTAAACAAGTGTGTCATTTGAGACGCTGCCTCTGAAATTCCATTTCAGACTCAATTTTCCTTGAAAACAATGAGATTAATTAGCTTCATAACTCAGACAGTGAATGAAAAAGTAATGGTCACAATGCATCATAATGTCATACAGTATAATTACAGCAACGCTGAGTGCTTATTGCAAGACTGGGGGTTTCTATCAGACATCAATCCAGACCTCCTGGCAGGTTTAAGGGGTTTAAGAGTACCAAACTGCTACAAAGAAAAGAGGCCAGAGCAGATGGTGTGTGCATGGTCACCAATTTGGACAATGGCTGTGGAGACCCGCAATGGAAAACAATCACCAGGTGTACAAACTGCAAAAACAACGTGTTGCTGTCTGAAGTAGCAATCCCAGTGCTGATGTTAGTAGACGACTAAAACCCGGTAGTGGAAGCTACAATTCTGAAAAGAAGCCCGCTGCGTCCATTGTTAGATTTTAAGTTTGAAACATGGCATGCCTGATCAATTTACTAAATCAAAGTAAGCTAAATTGTTTATGACGTGCAGCAATGTCAATTTCATATATTTGGCATCAGTTAACATCCACAAAAAACCAGCACACAAAGCTTATATGCCCTCACCCACATATTTCTAGACCATGTCAGGGTTCAGGATCAGTACAGCGGGAAGAACACATACTCGGACATGGCGGCCATGCATGCATGTCCTTGGAATATAAGCTGAACTTGAAGTGTGACTGGGGAAAATATAAGGAAACACGATGTACACAGCAGTGACTGCATACTGTTGTCTTTCCATCTCAGTAAGCACTGTAAGGATCAACTAAATGTCTTCAATTATTCATAGTCATAAACACGGCTGGGGGTTAAAACCAGATCCTTCCAGCTGTACAGGGACAGTGGTGAATAAGAAACCACATTGTCTGGGGTAAAGTTTTTGTTTGAGTCTTTGTTAGTCCTGAAATGAAACAATCCTATTTTCATTTAAAGCAGTATCTGTTTTTTTGGACACCTAAGGGGTAGAACTTCACAACTATTTGACAAATTGTGTGCTTCAAAAGTTAATATGCTTAAAATGTTAGCAAACAGTTGCCTATTTACACATTCAGCAGACACGTGGCAACATTAGCATTTATGTGGAGTTATCCACTCCCCTTCTAGCTCTGTTTTTGGTCATCATACCTCAAAACGACATATATTTGGCTCTTTGGATGTACACCATGGGCACCAGCTAGTTGCTAACAGGTAGCGTACTGCAGGTTAAAAAGAGCTATCTCATTGAAAACAGCTGCCTGCTCTAGCTAGAAACAAGGTCGATAAGAGTGGTGAGACTCGACTATCATAGTAAAGGTGTGGGTTGAAAAAACAATGAGCTCAAAGATGGCAAAATACTCTGTAGGTTAGTGGTGAACTGCAGATTCTGATAATAATTACTTGTATTTGACTACCTTTCACATTACATATATAAATCTTAGTACTTATTTGCATAAAAATACTGATAAGTGCAGCTTTAAATCAAATGTCTCATTTCCAAGCAGGCCCTGAACACAAATGCCAATAAGCCTTGTACTTGCATGATTTTTTTTACTGGAGGCTGTCTTGAACTTATTCAGGCGGACTTGACAGAGCTTAATCAAAGCCTTGAGCCTTTTTCCTGAATATTAAGAAATTATACTTTAATTGCACCCCGTGATACAATAGTATCCCCATGAAATTCTCTCAAACAGGTGTCAAGACAACCACTGTGCTGTGATTTCTTCTGGTCACAACTGCTACACAGAAATGTGTCTAAGTAGAATTAGAGGTGGGCCTCACCATCAGTAGGCCTTCCGGATATTATTATTCTTTCAACAAATGTTGTTCACTGTAACTTATTCATTCAAAAGTAAGGCAGAACTGGAATCTGGTGTTCAGTACTTCCAAGAAGGACAAAAATATCCACCTGTAACCACAGTATTACTTTTAATCCAAAACATTTAGTTCTGCACTGCTCAACCACCTGCTGTTATTTAGTCCTCACATCATTAAAACACATTTTAAATTCCACTACAACAGCTTTCTCTGTGTGTGTGTGTTTGAGAGAGAGGGAGAGAGAGAGAGAGAGAGAGAGAGAGAGAGAGAGAGAGAGAGAGAGAGAGAGAGAGAGAGTCTGGATATACTGGATGGTTGCACCACTTTTTCTTTAGTTAATTCAAATTGAGCAGATCTGCAGCAAACCTTAAAGACTCCTCAGCTGGTGGAAAAGGTTAGACAGTGGAAGAAATATCCCCACTGCAGTGACATTATGCTTAGAGAGAACACCCTGTACGTCCTAGAAGGTTTCTGAGAATATATAGAGTTTATATACAGTGTGTGTGTTGGGGTGTGTGTGTGTGTGTGATTGTACCTCAAATACATATAAACGAATAACAAGGTGTGACAAGAAATCTTCCCCCATCTTCAGTCTTTATATTTGTCATGTTTGTATATTTCACATGCTGAAATGTAAAGACGCATTCTGTTGGATTAAAATTTGAAGACAAAACAAAGCATGCATATATTACCAGTAATGATAATTAATTTCCTTCATCGGTTTAATTACTTACACGTATCTTAGTTTGATCTGCATAGCATTCAATTACCAGTGGTGTCTTTGGATGTGTGCTTCATTAATTTAATGTTACAGAGAAAATGAATCCGAATTCATAATAGAATTAATGAAGTGTCTCCATTTCATTTAGGGTGAAAATTATTTGACATGTTTATTTGCAGCAGGGACAGCAGGTTTTTTCACTTTTGTGACCCTCAGATAAAGAAATGTTATTCATGTGTTAAAAGAACATTGCAAAGTTCCTAGTTAGAATTTCCTGACATAAAGTCAATAAAATAATAGCTCTCTAATACTCTAATTTCCCTGGCATTTCACATTCTTCTTACAGAGACAAACCCCAATTAACAACTAATAATTGCCTCTTTTTTTTTGTTAATTAAGCAGCTCCATCAGGCAACACAGAAGAGCAGAAGAGCTCTCTCTTCTCTCAAATTGAATGTTATCAGCACATTGTGATGTATGAGATCAGCTGATCATGAAGACCCCAGGTTCACCAGCATGCTGCTTCTTTTAATGCATATTATCACTAAAGGCCTGAACCAAAATCTGAAGTGAGTTTTATTTGAACTTTGAAATTCTTGCATGTCACCTTACTTGGAGAACAGTACCACATGTACACTGTACTCTGTACTGATATAATATCCATTTTAGGATTTCCTTCATAGGAGAGCCTCGCTATTCTTTGAAGCTCACATTTTATATCTCCCTTTCTCTTTTTGATGCAGCTTCAGATATAATATAATGGGAGCCGATGATGAGCTTGCCATCAGGTGGTTCATAGGACGTGTGCTGGCGGGTGCTCAAGAGCGCAGTCATGAATCAGTCAGCTATCCAGCACTTTGAGCTTTTCTCTGCAAAAGCAGGTGTGTAGAATCCCAGACCGGACCTTTATCTGACCTCTAAGAACATGTTGCCACTGCATCCCCCCGTGCAGTGTCCCAAAGGCCAGGCATGCACAGATCTAATAAGCGAGCGAGCCTTGCAGGAGAGATTAAAAGGGGTAAACACGCAACTGGCCGGCCTCGCCCCGGCTGCTGAGCAGTCCTGCTGCTGACACCGCGGCTCCATCCGTGCCAGGGCGATCAGGGACGGCCTGACTGCCTCCAGTGTGAATAGCTGGGGCGATTTTGACAGGATTACCTCCAGCATCAACAACGCCTGCCTTCTTGAACCCAAAATCCTCGCGACTGTGGCGCAAAGGGATAATGACCAATTGTGGAGACTGAGGTTAGAGGAAGGACCAGAACCTGTCTATGACAGAAAGCATTACAGTGGGGAATTTATTAAGAGCCAGGAAGAATAAAGAACGCTAAATATAAAGTTGCAAGCACAGTTCAGTCACCCCAATGTGTGCTTTGTTATATTTTGCTATCTGACATTAGATTTTCAGCTATCCCTTTTTACTCTGCAGCAAGAACTTTTGTAAAACTTCAGTAAATACTGTATACTTGTGTTAGTTTGGAGGGATAGCGCCAAGAGCAAGTAACAGCTTATAAAAGATGAACCCTGCACCGAAATGAGTAGAGTGATAAGAACTATAGCTCCTTCATGTTGGAACTCAAAGACTACCTCTAGGGATGCAAAGAAAACTGTTTAGACAGATAATAAGTCCTTGCTACTGCAAATCTTCAGTATACAGAGCAACAGAGTGTTGGGTAGCTACCAAGGTGGAACTACGTTTTTACATATCCCGCAAGAAAAAACAGCCAGAAAATGTGAGTTCCCCTTCAGGTGGTATGTAATTTGGCAGCCACAGATGATGATGTAAGCCCCCAGGAGAGGCTGGAGGGATGGGCAAAATGGCAAAAAGACTCCATATTAATGGGTTGGGGATCCAGAAAAGTAAAGCAGACACCAGACAATATATTCCTGTTCAGTGCTGGGGTTTGTTATTTACGTGACAACGCATGAACACAACACACAGGTGGTAAATGGTCATGTAGCCTGGGTAAGGGTGGAGGACATCAAACAAAATTTGTCATCGGGGAGGAAAACTTACCGGAAATCAATGGTATGGAGGCATTTGCTTCGGCTTGCATAAATTATTCTGATGGTTTAAGTGTTTGTTAGTAGAAAATAATTGGTGCAGTCTTTGCTCTATATTTCCTTCAACCCACAGCGTCTTCTTTGACGCAAACACTGGGGGCACCAAAGCTGCTCCAACTCTGCACACATTGGCTTTAATAAATGAAAAGGTCTTGAGCAAAGTCGCTGTTATCATCCAAATCTGATTTGTTCAGCAATTTCTGAATGGGGATGTCATTTTTACAACATAGCTGGCTAGCTAACCACGTGGCGCAGCTGTAAAGCTTGTTGTAAGTCAATTTACAGATATAGCAACCCTTAAATTAGCATGTTTCTTTGGTATTTCTGAAAACTAGTAACTGCTCCTAGCAACCGCGTCATGCTACTGATTGGTCAGAGGAAAAGAAAATGAAATATCCACGACAGCTAAAGGATTTAATAAACTGAGAATTTCCTTGTTTATTAGAAAGCGAGCCATGTGATTACAATAGCTGCTAACGCAGAAGTATAACAACTGATCTAGGTCATAAATAAAGTCTTGTATAGATGGCATGTCTGCTGTCGTCTTGTCAAATCCCTGCTGTTAGTTTACCATAAATCTTTCATTTTCCTTCCAAGTTCTAAAGGGTGATCGTGGACAGCTTGTTATTTAAGTGTTACATGTTGGATGATTTCCAAATACGCGCTTGTTTTGCTCAATGGGCATCTCTTTTGTGATTGACAAGTTTGTTAATTAGCTTGTTAGACTTGAGAGAAATGTTGCTGATGCAGTAATAATGTTAAAGCGGTGAGGAATATTTTGTTTTACTTGATGGCGGAATATGGCCCTTTTTTGAATAACCATTTTTTACTAAATCATTCAGAGCCTTTTATGAGTATAAACAGGATATTTATTTGCAAAGGCGCACCCTTCAAGATCATTTTAGTTTGGGATGCAGCTCTGTCCTTGGCATTCTGTAGAACTCTGTGTTAGGTTATTCCAAATGAATTGTGCATTGGCAGATGTGCGTTATGTTAAATAAACTAGAGAACAAAAAATGACACCTAACTGTAATTTCTGTCGCTTTTTTGCCAGACAAATGGCATCAAACAGCCTGTTTGCACTGCCAGATCTCAAAGTAACACACTCTCTGTCTCTGTGCACATGCACACCGTACAGGTCTGGTGGTGCCAGTCACTGCTGTGTCCCCTGCATTCATGCCTGAGCATTTAAAATAATATCCACATTTCAGTAATAAACGTACCATTGTAACACCTCTGCCATCCTAGGATCCAGACTACTGCTGTTATTAACAACTATCTTATATATGTTTTTAATGTTTTACATAGTACACAACAAATATACACAGCATGTAACATTTATATAACGGAAACGGACAAATTTACAATCATTCTTATCCTGACTGAAGCCCCTGTCCACCACTTTGTCCTTCCTTTACTGCAGCCATATGGATTATTCTGCCCCTCATCTCTTTGAAAGCAAGGCACCAGTGGCTGTGCGGTGCGGTGTGTCTTGAAAATCTGTACATGACCAAGAAGATGTCAAGTAATCCGGGGTTAACGTGTGCGGTCAGATGGAAATCCTGCTCAGATTGCAAAGCAGCATGGGTGTCCATCCGCCTCCTACACTGCCTGTTTGTAACATGAGACAAGCTGCCAAACGCTGTAAGAGCACTGGTATATCAGATCCATTATAACAACACTGTGGAGTCTGATTATAGATGACAGCTGGGTACAGGTAAGCATGTACTCAGGTGCACAGCTGTGGCTCTCAACTCCATCTTACCCTTTATCTGCTTGGATACATCACGTGAAAGATCCTGATTACCTCTGGTTGGCACCCGCTACAATTGGCAGGGGTCTTTTCAAGCTCTTATTTTTAAAAAAGAAAAAAAAAACTGTGACATTTAATTACAATTAAGGGAATGAGTCTCCTCCATCTTGCGTCCGATCCATGTCTTTAGCCGTGGGGCGCTTCGGGCCTGTGACTCCATCACTGGAAAGAGACACGGATGAGAGAATTGGGACAACAAAAGACCTCACAAACGGCAGCTGGATGCCCTCAGCACTGCAGGTTTACCTGAGCTCTTTGTGATCATTCACTCTTTCAAATCACCAGTTGTGTAACTGTGTTAACTGTTAAGCTTGACGAGTGCCCTGAGCACTCTGTGGATGCGTTTGTATCGGAGGTCTTTACAGCGGTGGAAGAAGTATTCCACTATAATGTTGTGGGGTATGTAGCACGACATGGAAATACTTAATATTTCCAATAGTGTATATTTATTGTATTTAATAATACAAGTCAATTCCACTTAAGTACTGTACCTGAGAAAATGTACTTAGTTTCTAGACACTTAGACTCTCTACTTACAATGAGACAACACATGCAGGTTCACTGTGTTGACCAAGGACACACGCAGTAAAACAAAATCCTGTTGCAGGTCTCAAACCTGGGAGATTTGTGGGGGCGTCTCTGGATGGCGGGCCAAAATAACTGGAGTATTTCTGGCTCCGGCGCTTAATAAATCTTTATGTGCTACTTTTTATTAAGAGGCATCAAAGCCGGAGAGGAGGCAGACCTAGAGGGAATCCGAGTTGCCTCGGCCCGGCCCTTCTGGTGGGAATTCCTTAGGTGGCTGAAACTCGCCGCTGGCGTACACCTACATCCGCTGGAGCAAAGTCATCGGGAACACCGGCGAGCGCTTGATGTTCCGTATGACTGGAGAGAACAAGAGCAACACAGAGTCGGCTGTGCCAATACATTCATCATACTCTGGTACCCCCCTCCCCCTATGGACCGGGTTCACTGTTTACAACCTCCCACAGTAGTTGTGGAGTGCACTGATGTGAATTTGATGCAGAACTGCAGCCAGAGTGAGTATATTAACTTATGCCTTTTGCTGTTGCTGGTGTCACTATTTTGGGCCATTTTGCTTCAGTACACTACACTGTTTAGGAACAACATGCAAATAAAGGTTTAATTAATTAACACATGTGCCGCATTTTATATAATGTTGTGTTTTAAAGCAGCTGCCCACCCCTATTCCCTCCATGTGCATATATCCTAGCAGAGATACTACCAGTTAATGAATGTCTATTTTAGTCATACACACTTACATTGTCCCCATTACAGTGGTATTATTTCAAACTGCTCCACTTGCCTATACAGGGCGTAAAAAAGAACGTCTAAGCCAATCTTTTGTGGAAGAGGAGCCTCAAGAACATGTCTCTGTTAGATAAGTTAATTACCTCATATCCTACGGCTACACACCAGCTCCCCCCCCTGCCCCATACAGGAGGAATGAAAACAACACTCCTACATGATCAAGATGTACTATATTCTAATGCTAATTAGCTTGCCGCTATTATCTTCATCATGTAACATGTGCCCGGTAGGCTAATCACGGAGCCATCAACTGTGTGCGTTTCACCTCAGCAACATACGTCACAGGCCTAATTTGTTTCACGGAGGAGAGGATTTAAAAATGCAGAGACGGCTAGCTCTGTGAGGTGCTCTATCTTTTTCAGCAGGAAGGTGTGTGTGTGTGTGGGTGTGTGTGTGTGTGTGTGTGTGTGTGTGTGTGTGTGTGTGTGTGTAGGGGAGGGTTGTCAGCATTGTGTGTTCCACTAGTTCAAAAATAGCAATGAATTCCAGTATTTTCACAGGCAAGTTAAGGGTTTTTCTTTTGTGACTTATGAGCTCGGCTCGGCAGAAGTACAATGGCAAAGTGGACAAATTAACAGTGATTTCATGAATAATTGTCATTTTCAATATAACATGTCTACCCTTTGTACTGCTTAATCAATCGAGTGGTTGCCGTGTCACAGCTCATATTAACCGCTGTTACCACTCTCCACACGCTTAATGAAAACATTTACATGGCAACAATTTCACATGCAGGAATAATGGATTAAATAGGCATGTTTTCTGTGCCCAAACACTGCAATCAAAGTAAATCTACATCAAATGTGTCATATAATGTATCTGGAAGAATAGATTCCTGATTCATTGTGCTGTATCTATAGTTGCACTAACGATATTATGTCTGGCTGCTTCTTGTTATGTTTAGTGCCACTTACGCGTATCTATCACATTGCTATCAATAGTGGATGCTTTCTCAGCAGAAATAGGCGGGTTTGTCCACACGGAGCACATTTTTCTTGTGCGTTGTGAGTGAATGACTCTTTCATGTCCTGTATCACCGTCATCAAGAATAAATTGCAGAATTTTTTGCTATTTTGCTACAATTTGTATTACAAGAAGCAATTTTGGTTGGAGCAGTTCCTTGGCTGCGGTCCAAGTTTGAGGTGGTTTATAAATACAGAGGCTCATTAGTTTTATTTTAGTCAATGTGAACAGAATGTAAAAAAAAGACTATTCTCAGGTTTGACCCTGTTCAGTTTTGAATGAAGAGTGTCCTTCCACATAAACCCCTTTCATCAAATGGATGAACCTTCCTGCAAGGATCTTTATTTTGCAATAAAGTTAGGTTGAGGGGCAAAAAATGGATGGACGTTTTTAGGATTGTAGAGGGTTTTTTTTGTTTGTTTTTTTAGCAAAATTACACACAAAAAAGGTGGGATTGCAAGGATACATGTGGCGATAAGTATATATTTTTTTAATGTCACCGAATTTCATGAAAATATCAATAATAATGCATTGATCCAACTAAAGCCACTTAGATACCACTTATCCCTATGTACCATAGACCATCAATGTTCTCCACAAACATCCAAAGCACATCAGTAAGCCGCACTGTAGCACTGGATGACATGATACCTCATTATCGTGAATACTGTGGTTTATTTTGAGTTAATCCCACATATCCTGTTTTGCCATAAATACTTGCTAGGGTACCAAATCTGTATTAATCCACTGCTGAAAATAGTCCCTAACAAATACACATTTTATACCTGTTTGAGCAATTCTTGGTAACAATTTTTTTTTATTGGTTGAAAATGAAAAAAAAAAAACTAGCATCATTTTAGGCCAATCCATTCAGTGTATGTAGGCAGACTATAACACCACCGACCCACAATGAAAAGGAAGGACATAACGTTGGAGCCAGTTGTTGCTGCGATTATTGAGGGTCTGAATGGAAACGCCTTGGCCGTGTTCTGGGAGTCATTGGCGTAAGTGTCTGAGTGGTGGCCATAAGTACTTTGTGCAGAGTGCCCCCTGGTTGTTATGGAAACAACCCTTTTTTCATCATGAACAGTGAACAGTGTTTTTTTCCAATACAAAAAAACCTGAATAACATAAATTTGTCCTTGACAGGAAAAAGTTTGGTTACCCCATGTTTGCGCTACAAGGCCACAAGACTACTTTCACTGTAGAATCCACCAGCACAAGTAGCATAGAGACAGAATACAGAGGTAGGCTGACTGTCTGCTGGATACACTTAATGTAAATTAAAAATATATATATAAACATAATGCATATGTTTAAGGGTCGCAGTTGAGTCTCCAATTGGATGTTGACTTGTCTCTGGATGCAGCGTGAGCTTGAGCAGCACATAATCCTGCGTGTCAGCACTGCTTTAGCTTGAAGCTGTCTCGCATGTTGCCTGCGTTATGCTCTCCAGTCACTCTGCAAATACACTAAGAGCCCCTAAGCGCACACACCTTTTCACACAAACGTGTAGCCTCACACAGAAAGTCAGCGCGAGGGGCTCAGCGTAGCCCCCGTCTGAGGCGTGTTTCTGCTGGATTATCCCAACTCCACCTTGCCTCTGAAAAGCATTAAATTGGGGAAACGCTCCTCCTTCCCTTGATATCATGCTGGCTTAATGACTAATAAACCCTCTTGTTGGTTCTCAAAGTCAAAGGAGCAGCTAACACAAGCAAAACAAACAAGTCTAATAAACACCGCTAAATGCAACCTTAAAAGTCACAAGTGCAAAAGCTTGAAGAACACAAAGGGCACATGTTTATTTTTCACTTAATTCCAAACATGCTTTTTCTATGAGGTCTTTCTGGAAGGAGGCAGTCGGAAAGCTCTGCCTCTTTAATGTATCATTACCCCCCTCTGCTGGTGTGTGCGGGAAATAAACCCTGTGAGATCCACATGGGAAGTATATTTAAAACATCTTCACCACCTCATTGTTATGACCCAACACATTCTGCCTCGGTGTTAAACAAGGAGAAACAGTATAACACTTGCTGTAGATTTTATTAGTCGAGCAGAGTACTGTGACTCATTTCCAAGTCAGCGGCTGGAGGAGTTGCTTCAGTATGCGGTGTGCTCTTCTCACAGGATGACACTCTCTCTTTCTCTCTTTCCTCGCTGTCTCTCACTCTTTCATTCACAGTTGAATTCATTAGCTGTGATGCCATGTTGCCAGTGCGGTGAGGAATGTAAATTGAGGTGGCAGAACAGATATTAACAGACCGTCAACCGATGTTATCAGGCAGAGAACAATATTTAAAAGCTCTTGCGTCTATTTTCCAGATGCCCTCCTCGTCTCCTCCACTGTTATACCGAGAGCTCTCTATCCACCATCTTCCCTCCATTGCCCCCTTCCCTGTGGCTTCTCTATACCCTGTCACACATGGCCTCCTCCAGCCCATTACGCTTTGTTTTGTGTCATGCCCGTGGATGCCGGGGCGAGCGACGTGTGGATGATTTCAATCCATCTCAGGAGCCTCCTCCACCCTTCCCTCTGTGTTCCTGTCAGACAGAAACATTCTCTGCTCATCACTATCTCCCCTCAGCCCTCAATTCTCCACCTGCGCCGGTGCACCAGTGCTGATGGATGTAAAGTCGCTAACTAACTGTCCCCCCATCCCCACCCCCCCCCCATGTGTACGAGGATAACCTGGACAAAGAGAAACATGCTTGTCTGAATGTGCACAGAACACACTGCACCTGAAAGAGGTCTGGCTTGCAGTGTGATTGGATATTAGCCAGAGCCACATTTACATCTGGTAATAGCACGTCTGAATAATGACATCTGATCCACAGACCTCTGCATTTACAAAGGTGTTCTTTTTATCTTGATTGGGGTTCTTATTATGCAAATTAGTACCTTGACCCAGGTCAAGGGAAGCAATGCTGAACGTCATTCATTTTCAAATGACTTTTTTGGAGGGAATACTTGCCAGAAGCTGCTACTAGCTTCTGCCGGGCTAGCTTAAGCTAGCAAGGAGATGCAGAGTAAGATTTTGTTTTGCATCCCCTACATCTTGCATTTGCATGTGTTTTCTCTTCTCCAGATCCAGATCTTGTGTTAATGCCAAGTATAAATGGGGTACAGGTGTTAAAAAAGTGTTAGTGGCCAGTTAAAAGGTCTCCGGATGCCACCTTTTCCGGATTTCTCAAGCAATCCTGTCAAGAAACTCGGATCTACACCATGTTTGTTGCCAGCTCTGCCTACTCATTCTGCAAATATGGGTATCTGATCACACTGTGGGCAGATTTGACTGAAAAACAAGGCCTGTGATTATCCAAGTAACGAGGATATCATGTCCTAATACCAGGTGTTGGCACCATTTCTTAATCTCATTTCATGTATTTCACACGGTGAAAGGTCATGACGTCAAGGCATCACGTGTACAAAGGAGCCCTGGTTTGAAACCTGCTCACCTGGAGTCGCTGGGGAATGGTGTTAAATAATGAAAAAGCTTGTGACTAATGAGTGACTCATGAATCTTCGCTTCGGAGGAACCTCATGGGCGATCGTCCACACCACCGCCCCTCTTCTCTCTGCATCTTCCTCCTGCTTTTGTCGTCGCTCACTGGTTTGCTTTCAGCCGCATGTGTTTGCCATCTCCTGAGGGCTTTAACGTTACTCCTCTCCTCTTTTATCAGCACCCTGCCTCCTCCCCTCCCCCCACTCCCCTCCCGTCTCAGGCATCAGACACAGGGTTTGCCACTGCTGAGGAAGCAACCGTAGTAATCCTCGAGCTCAACTTCAAAAAGAGCCTCTAAAGACTACACTCTCTACGGTTCTGGCAACTCAGCCTGCTACCTATGCTGGGGGAAGTAAAAAAAAAAAAAGCACTTCCCCTTTCACCTGCCTGCACTTTACTTCACTCAGCTTGCTTCTTCTTTATCAGCACTAAATGTTCCTCAGCTCAACTCCCCTCACAACAAATGCTCCCTTCCCCTTATCAACAAACATCTCTGCACGGCCGATAAGAGTGGGAGAGAAATTAAAACCGAGAGCAGGGATGAAATAATAGCATGGAGGGCGGAGAGGAGGCAAAAGTGGAGGACAAATGTAAAGCACGAGGAACGCGCAGCCGGTGAGTGGAGGAGAGAAAGAGATTGAGAGACGGAGAGGGGGGGGGGGGGGGGGGTGGGAGATCTAGAGTTCCCACTTCTACGGTTTGGTCTCAGAGGGGTAAGCTTGCACATTGTCAGCAGATCTTTATACAGTTCTGCTATGTAGAGGAGAATATGGAGTTGCCTACAGCTAGAATCGCAGTAACCATTCAGTCCTTCCTGATTACAGAGTTGCTACTACCTTTGAGGGTGTGTGTGTGTTTGTTTGTGAACACAAAGAATTGGGCATTAGGTGGCATCGGCAGGGGAACACAAAACAACCAATATAATTCAACACGAGGATGCAGCGAGTCTAAAGAATCCACCATAACTTTCGACGCACTTCCGCGCGTTAGCTTCGACGTTAGCAGTGGCGGTTGAATATGTCCGTGAATTGCGGGCAGTTCCACCAAACACACCTGTTCAACTTCAGTGAACTCTAGGCTGGGTGAAGAGAGAATATCTGAGGCTGAAGGCGGTGGCAACAACAACAACAACAACACGCTCCGGCAATACTGTGCTAATTCATAGTCCTTTGAATTTACAGGCCTCGTGGAGTACAACCATCTAGTATTTCACAAAAATAGCAACAATCACAGAATCGCAACCCAGCGAAGGGATCCCGGCTCCATGCTGGGAACCATATTGATTTTTAAAATGTATACCGTATGATGACACTATGGAATCATGAACTGAATAATATCATTGAAATCCAATGATCCCTTCTGCGTTGCTATGCAAGTTTACAGCTCATATGTGGGAAGCAATAACCCCCTGATCTCTGACATGTGATATACGATTTGCTCTATATATTTCTATTCTGCATCCCCCTTGGAGTGTTTCTTTCTCTCCCTTCTCCCTTTTATTGCTATTCTGTCATTCTAAGTGCTAATTTTGTATATTTTACCCGGAGGTGCTGTACTGCTACGCCTGGCTGCAACCTTACCCCTTCCCCCCATCTCACAATCACCCACTGCCCACGTGTCATTGGCTTGATCTTTCCCTATAGATGCTATGCTCCAACGATATGAATTATGAATTTTTTATTTCATTACACACAGTCTTGCTTGCCTTTCTGAATAACAAAAAAAAAAAAAGGTGATCCATTCTGCTGATGCCACAAAGCAGAGCAGCGCTCTGAGTAGCCAGCTAGGTGTTTCTGCTCTCATTGAGAGGCGGCGGCGACTTTGGAGGCGGAAGGACTCAGACAGGCGTTGCTTAAACATTTAAAAAGGAGGAGGCCCACTTCAAAGGAATGGCCTCGCACAATCACTGTAGCCCTTTCCTTTTCAATTAGCATACAGTCTGCCGGGCTGGCATGCTCACCTAAGGGCTGGGCTAAGGCCGTGAAATATTGATGGCCCCCTTCACAGGAGCGAGTGGAACGCTTTATGCTACGCTCCCCTGGGTAAGTTTATGTGTTTAAGATTTTTTTTTTTTGACGGCAGACAACTGAGTGGGTGAGTTGTTTGCGCGTGGTGACGCACCAGTGGCGGATCGCGCCAAATTCAATCAAAAATGTCTCAACAAATACTCCTCTGTTCTAACTCAGCAGCACATTAATCTTTCACAACCGTAACACAACAAATCGTTCTTTGTTAGATCAGATGAATCCCAGGTCTCTGTATCTTTCCTCCTCAGCCCGAGAGTGATGCTTACTTATTATCTGCAGTGTTTTACAAACCCATCTACAGTATTTCACCTTTGGCTGCGGCATGTACACTCGGAGAGAGCGACTTTTGAAGGAATCAAAGCCTCTTGCCTGTAACCACTAGTAAACAAGACTTCTTCTTTTTTTCAACTGTGTGATCCTGCAATCACCGGGGATGCAGAACAGAGATCTGCATTGGTAATTGCACCAGTGAGCTCACGTGTTCAACAAATGAACGGCACTTAACATCTGAAAACGGTAAACCTTAATGCTTTTACAAAACTTTTATCTTTTATTCCAATTTACAGCGAGCAGGACAAAGTGCCTTATTAGTCTGGGTTTGTGTTTGGGGGGTTTTGTAACTTATTTCGAGAGGAAGTTCAAAGTGAGTTATTTTGCTCTTCACTAACAAATGAGTAAAGCTGAGTGCTTATTCATCTAGCTGACAACCACAGAGCTGTTTCTGAGTTCTGAAGGCTTAAAGGAGAGGTAGGGTGTACATTAAAATACTTGGAACGCATCTCGTGTACATCTTCAAACCACTTTGAGTGGAAAATGTTTTGGCAAAAGTAGCTCTGACGTCTCCTCTCACTCTGTTTAATGAAAAAACAAGTAGACACATCAACACATCCAGATGTACAAATTGGGGGTTCAAAATAGTTCTCAGATAGACAAGGTGTGAACTTTGACATGCATCCCCAAAGACACCCTCGCCTGGCATGCCAGGGTGTGAAGCCGAAGACAGAGCGAGAGGAGCAGATTGGATTTGATATTAGTTAGGGCTCAGGCGAGTGGAAGGGTTATATACTTAGTCATACAATGTCACAGCCCCTAATGGGGCAGAGAAGCGATGCACTGATATCCTTAATTGATGGATTAGAAGCACATAATTCCCCGCAGAGAGAGGGTGATCAAGAGAACGGTAAGCAGAGGGAGCGAGAGCTTGAACATGACCTGAACAGTTAATTGAATAGGAAAATTCCCAGGATATTTTATTCAAATGAGGTTGGAGGAACAAAGGGAAAATGAGATGAAGAGAAGAGCAAGGTAAGGGTTTGGAAGGCAAAATGAGCAATAAAAGAGGAACCACGTCATCAAATAGCGATGACATGAAAAGGTAAGAGCACTATTAATGAGTGAAAGCAAATCAGGAGCTCAGGAGAGGTGGCTTTTGTGAATTAATGGCAGTGTTGATGGACGATGGGTGTGGTGAGCCAATGAAGAGAGGGCCCGGGAGCGGATAAACACCAGCGCACCGCTGATGCATCGGGAGTGAAAGGTAGATCCACGGCAGAGACGTGGATGGATGGGTGGAGGAGAGAGGAGAGACCTCCAGAGGAAAGCAGCAGATCCCTGTCTAAAACTCCCCTTTCATCTGGCCCACACAGTGCCAGATCAATCCAAACGCCCGCCCATCATTAGGCATCAAAGGGATGTAGGAGGGGGATCCTGTCTGCACACAACTAATCCCCTTTAAATGTGCCTTCTCAAGGAACAAAGCCGCCATTACATCCACAATGCACTTCTAGATGATCTGCACTTTTCTTGCGACGCCTGCGCGATCATCAAAGCAACGCGGGGTGCCAGAAAAAGTTACAAAACGAAGACTCAGGACGCGAATTTCCATGGCGACCACCCGTTAACTCAGGATAAATAGTGGCACCTTTCAACGCATTTGTTTACCCTAAACTTTCGCAAATGTTAGCATTTCCGGAGAGGTGACTCAATTTTTAACCCGGGACTCCCGGATCACGCTGATAAATGTTCCGACAGCGACTTATGGGACATGTAAAACAAAGGTCAGTTGCGTTCACCACGAGGAGAATCATTTCCATCGTAACAGATGACAAATGGAGTCGGCTTCTTGCGTTATTGTCAGGAGATTCTTCCCTTCCCTTCAGTCCTCTCACTCTCTCTCTCTGCACTGTGTCTCTTACTGTTCCTCCCTGCAATCCATAAATAATTCAAGCCACAGATTTTTCATTTTATGACTGAATATGATATTTATCCCTTACCCGATCCTGCCACCCACCTCTCTGAAGGAGTACATAAAACACTGTATGTCTCTTCACCTGAGACTCAAACAAGACTTTGTAAAAGCCCTCAACATTTATTTTCCCCTTTCATCGCTCCAGGATCATCTCTTGAGCCCCCCAAAAATGTTGTCTCAGCACCACTTGAGTTGCTTTGTTTTTTCTTAAGTATCCTCTATTCCCCTCCCTCTCCTCCGCCTTATCCCAACCTCTCATCCCCGCGCTGCCCTCCTCTCAGCATCGTGCCACGCATCTGAGACAGTGACAAACTCCGACAAGAAAGCCAGCGATCTTGATACCTCTCTGCATCTCAATAATGGAGCAACTTGATATGAGAGCCTTGTTATCGGGGGGGGGCCTCTTGGCTCGCCGCGTGTTGCATCCCATTCGTCAGTAGGGAAAGTGGGGAAGTGGGGAGACGCGAGGCGAAGAAAGATGGAGGGAGGGGGCTACGATTCCGTTATCATAGCGATGGGGATAAATGGATGTGTGGGGTTTAAATGGGCTCCCGATGACAGCGTGGGGCCTCACCGCGTTCTATCAGTTAACGGCAGCCCCCCCCCCACCATTACTCAGTCTCTTTCTCTTCGTCTCTACCCCCTCCCTTACTGTTTCTGACTCTCCCTGTAGCTGCAATTTACTCCCAAACCTTTAAACATTTCTCTACGACCCCCCCCCCCCCCACACACACACACACACACACACAAATCAATCTCCTCCCCCCT